>JBBIGA010171591.1:0-16427 GCA_037576975.1 Alestes dentex
ATATATTTATGTTTATTTATATATATTGTTGTTTTAACTTTAATTAAACTTTAAATTCAAAAAGTAAACTACCTGGCTTAAAAACGTCGGTTCGATCTCTAATTGTACATAAAATTCTGCATTTTATGTTCTTCTGTATTTTACAAAGCTTAGTATTTTGCTTATTACTTAAAATTCATGATTTGTTCAATACATTCATGATTTTAAGTCACCTAGGTTACTTTTTTAAAGTAAAACAACAAAACAGGGAAGACCAACACGAATGAAGTGTATCCCAGATTTCCGTGATGTTCAATTTGTTGAACATATTAATGCAAAAAATTAAAGAAGTGTCATAGAGAGGAGTTTACGTTAGGCTTTAGTTGTGTATTTTGACCATCTGCATTAGCCATACACTGCTTCATTTAATGCTTTCCATCACAGTGAGCCAAATCGCCTCCCTCGCTGCTGGCTGCTTTGGGCTTAATCTAATAACGTCTTGCCTTTTGAATATGCTTTATTAGTTTATTTGTCAACCGTTATGTCTCCCGCATGATGTGTCCCGGAGTGTTTAATCACAGAGTGTGACTGGCATTGGCACAGTCATTTGCCACCCTTGCATGAAGTTTGTCTAGAAAGAGAAAGCTAACTTCTCCACTTTTCTCACCACATGTACATAGCATGTTATGACTTCATTAAATGTAAATAATGCAAAAGATCTCATGGGAAAAAATATTGATGTCAAGGTGCATCTCACATGCTGCTTAAAATACACTTCTTGAGTGTAGGTTGGGTGAGCTTCTTAGAATGCTGGTAAAATTGGATGCGTTCTGTTCAAACTGCTGCTTGATGCACAGTTTAATGGCCAAAAGCATGAAAAAATGCAAACTGTGATACTCTTCCTTATGCACAAGGGCTGTACAGGCCCTGCGTGATTAATAACCCCCTCACCTCCTAATCCATCTGAAAGCACCCTCAACAGGCACGCATGCACACATCATAAACATCCACTGCAACTAAATTTTCTCTTTCAGCTCAGATAAAGCAAAAATAAACACCTTTGAGTGATACAGCTGTCTAAGCATAGGCCCTATCACTGGGGGGGATCATGAGTTAGTTCCCTGGTGGTGACACAGCCATCCATGGCATCCAAGAGAGCACAATTGGCTTCCCTTTCTGTGGGTAGGAAGGAATGCCCCCCTCTTCCAGCTTCTGTTGGCCAGCGTCTCAGAACTGATGTTGCATTACGGGCAGTTTGAAAAAGATATGGTTGCATGCCTTCACTCTCCCAGTGTTGGTGGTATTGCGTGATCAGTGGAGTCCAGGCTAGAGGATGGAAATGGAGGCAACTAAATTGGGCGGAAAACCACGAGAAATAAACCATTACTGAATAAATCTCATTAGTGAAACGTCCGGTCAAGCTAGCATACCTTTTTTTGTCCAGTGACCTTTTTCATTAGTGTGTTACAGTGAAGGCAGTCTAACTGATGAGCCCAAATATGCAAGGGAAACAAATTTGCAGCTTTGAAAGGATGTTTTCCCACAATTGACCGGGTAGGTCTGTGGTCCGTGCATACTTTGTGTTGCTTGAAGTGTTTTTCAGTAAAGCACAATACTCCTGATTAGGTGTTTTTTTCTTGTATGTGTTTTTTCAGAGCTTTTCCAGGCCTGGTCCTGGATCCACACTGCCTTGCACAGTTGAGTGCTTTTACAGCAACACACCTGATCTAAATAACCAGGTCAGTAATAACCCCTTACTGAGAGGTAAAGCAGGGAAATGGCTAAAATGGGCAGGGCAGCGTATCTCCAGGACCAGGGTCGGAAAACATTGTGTTAAAGGACTTTTGGCGTGCAGGGCTGCTGGGTGCTCGCCCAAGTTACATCCAGTCTTGTTCATCCATACACGTTTGAGGGGGGGTAAGCAGACACAGAGGGATCTCTCAAACATGGGAGGAGATACTGGAAGTGCAGCTGATGACATACTCTACTGAATTTACTCAAATCTGAGCAACTCTTAGTAGCTGTTGTACAGCACCGTTTAAACCAGGTGTACATTTGCAGTCGGGTCTTAAAGGCATGCTGTTGATCAGTGGCAGCACAACCAGCAGTACGAGCCTTGCACAGAACACAATTATTTCAGTTTTCAGCATCAAATTTACATGTGTGAGCAAATGCAAAATATGATTTGATGCTGCTGCAATACATGTGTTTGTGTTTCACTGTTGTAGAATGTTTTGGCGAGGAAGAACTTCATTCAAATAAGCCTCTTCTATACTAAACTTTCATTTTCTCTTGTCGGGAGCTTTATGACTCCATTGTTTTACTCAGTTACTTTTAAACCCTGTACTTCTCAAAGCAAGCAGTTTGTACAGAGGCTATTGGGCAGTTCGTGGTCCTTTATGGGGCGTTACTAAATCATTTTAATTGCAGATGCATTGTGAGTGCGCATTGTACATATGCTCGTAAGCACATCCAGCCTTTTGGCAAAATATGGAGAGTGCTTTACTAACTCTCCAAGATCGGTGCTGGGGGATGATCTTTTTTTTTTTGTTCCGCAAAATGTTACATGTTTTACCTCCTGGAAGTTTTGCCAAAATGTCTCATACTGAAGCAGGTGTGGAAACAGTGATAGCGTGTGGACTGAAACCGAATCTTTGCCAAATAAAAGAATGAAATGATGCAGTGAATTCAGTGAATTTGTGGTTGTAATATATTACACAACACAACAGCTGGACTGAGGGCTGCAGCACCCCTGCTAGACAGCACTACCCCTCCATGAGCGGAGCAGCAGGGGCCGCCGTTAATGAGCGGCCTGAAAGACTGAAAATATGTTTGATAACCCAAAACAAACGTTTATCATTAAGTTGATTGGGAAGTTCTGTAAAACTCCACGCTGGCAGCAGTTAAAAGAACACAGATCATTGTTAGATCAAACATTGTTAGATCATTGTTAGATCCACACACACTGTCTAACATTTTCACTCATTCTCTCTCTGTCAAAAGTCTTGAGTTTAAAGTCAAGATGACAAGAGCAGCAAATGTGACCCTCACAAAAGAGGAGAGACAACTAGAGAGAAAAAGAAGAGAATGAAAGAGTAAAACAGAAACTAGATGGTACGAAAGTAAAGAGACGAGTGTTAAAAGAAGAAAAGAGAAGTGAAGAATAAACATGTTTGAAGAGAATAAGAAGCTAGTAAACAGATAATAAACGGGAATAAAAAAGACTGAAGCTATGAAAATAAAACAGAGAAACAGTGCAAAAGAAAAGAACAGGAGAACATAATAAAAAAATTAGAAGAGTAGAGAAGAAAAGAAAAGAGAAGAGAAGAGGAAAAGAGAAGAAAAGAAGAAGAGAAGAGTTCTGACTGGTTTTGGCATCACCATGCATGGAATTTTGCTCTGCACTGATATCCAGCTGTGAGTAAACAGCAGGAAACGTCTGGACTCCATTTAGATGGCATGAAAAGGTATAAGTAGAGGGAGGGAGAATATTCTGCTTCTCTCAGGTGTGAAATGAGCTGGAGGGATAGACAGATGGATGAAAAAGGAGAATTTTATTTCCCTCTGTCCTTCAGCTGTGTTTGGCCAATCTGGTTTTTATCTGTTCATGACATTCAAGTGCTTTCACCGGAGAGGATTTTGATCTATGTACCACCACTTATAAACATGTGTATGTGTGCATGTTTTTTCAAATGTTTTTCCAGCAATAGATATCTTGACTTCACATAATACAAATATGCATAAACTATAAATATATGTTAATGCAATATCATCAGTGTCATCAGTCATTATCCAGTCGTTATCCAGTGTAAATTATCGTTATTGTTATCCAGTGTAATTTTTATATATATATATATATATATATATATATATATATATATATATAGGATAATGACACATGTCAAGGGGGTGGGAGATATTTTTGGAAGCAACTGAACAGTCAGTTCTTGAAGTTGATATGCTGAAAGCAGAAAAAAGTGTAAGGAACTGAGCGACTTTGACAAGGGCTCAATTATAATGGCTGGACGACTGAGTCAGAACATCTCAAGAACAGTAGGTCTTGTGGGGTGTTTCCAATATTCCCTGGTTACTGCCTACCAAAAGTGGTCCATGGAAGGACAGCCAGTGAACCGGTGAGAAAGTCATGGGTACCTAAGGCTCACTGATGTGTGTAGAAAGCGAAAGCTAGCCCATTCGCTTCAATCCCACGGAAGAACAGCAGTATGATGCGTCCTGCCACACTCCAGAAATTTCTCGGGAATGGTTTGAGGAACATGGGGAGACTTGGCCTATAAAATCCTGACATGTGTTAGAAAAACTAGTCTGATTCATGAAGACCCCATTACACATACGTGGACTGATGCTGTTGACTTGGTGTTGTATGCCACAGCACACTTTGAGAGATTTTGTGGAACCCACACTTTGACAACTTAGAGGTATTTTTGTGACACATGGGGGACCTACACAGTATCAGGCAGGTGGTTTAAATGTTATGGTGGATCAGTATATATGTGCTATTGTTTTTCCAGGCATTTCGTCCAAGTATGGTCAAGGATGGGAAGAGAAAAGAGGTTGAAAGAATTAAATAGGCCACAAAGTATGCCACTACTAATGATCTAACACTGTACAAATCATTTGAATTGCAATGAAAACTGAAAACAGTGACTGGAAACCATGTTTGTCAGCACTGACAAGTTCATACTGAGTACCAGCAAATGTCGGCTGTGTGGAAAAATTCATGCTTCTGTGCGGGGGGACTTTGGGCATGCCATTGTAATCGCTGTGCAGGCTGAGTGTCAAGAGATACAGCGCCCAAGAAATTCTGTGTTGCAGGTTTGATTCAGCCTATGAAAAAAGACATCCCATTCGATATGCAGGATACAGCGAAACAAAAGCATTAAAAGGTGAGCTTACTTGTCTGACGGATTAAAATGACACATGCTAACATTATGAGACAACAAAAAAGAAAGTCTTCCAAGACGAGTGAAGAATCATTTCAGCACATTCCTTAAAACTGTAGGTCTCCCCAAAGAGCCATCTCCCTGAGACGAGTGCAGAGTAGATAAGAAAAGAGAATAAGTTTATGACCCCATTTACACCTGCTCATTTCATCCATCTGAGTATCAAGTTTATACAAGGATAAGAATTATTCACATAAAATGCAAATGTAAAAGCACCTCAGACATTATAATGCAAAAGCGTACTTTCCCTTTGGCTGAATGTCACACACTCACATTCACATCTCTCACACACACACACACACACACACACACACACACACACACTTGAGCTGTCCATGTTCCAGCCTTCTTCAGTTTAAGGGCTCATAGATAATTATAAGAGCTGCCTGTGTGCCTGTGCTGCTCGCAGCGTATTACGGAGAGCAGGTTCTGAGAGAATCCAGCACACCTGCCTGTTCCAGTAATGGCAGGGCTGTTCATAATGCCATGTAATAGCTTATATTACTGCAGGAGCATGCTAACAATGGAACCATTATGGACCAACCTGTACATGCCTTATAATTTATTAATTTATTAATTCAGTTTTTTAAATTCGATTTTAACTGTGTAATTATTTCAGTGTCACACCATAGCTAGTTTCAACCTTGCGAACCGATGGACTAAGATGCATTCTATGAGTGCCAGTATCCCCTTATAATAACCGTCCAACAAATCTTCTCTAGTTTGACTCTGCCTTACTTAGCTTACATACTTTAATTACTTCTAGCAATGACAACTAGGTCCTAAAAGACATAGCAAGCCTGCCAAAAAGCGGACTATAACTGAGCATTTGAGTACTTATCCGTAAATACCAACAAAAGTCTATGAAAGGTCGTTAGGGGCCAGTCTTAAATTAGTAACTTCCTAAACTTTAAGATCATTATTCCATTATTCAACTACCCCATAACTACTGATTGCAATGAAACTAATATAGTTATGAAATTAATCACGTGGTATAAAGCACACTTTTCAAAGTATTTTAAAACATTGTGTATATATGTGTGTGTTTGTGTGTATAGACACCGGCGTGGATGCACAATGGAGCTTTAATTCAAAAGAAACGCCAAGTTCACAAACACCAAACAAAACCACCACCACTTTGGGCTGAAACAATCCTACAGCAGGCTCTATTCTCCTCTGTCCTATATATATATATATATATAAAATATTGTATGTCATGAAGCCTGAGTTTGAATATATGGGTCAAGACTCTGAATATATGGAGTGAATCTTGCATACATTAAATGAAACTTTGAAAATAAATGAGCAGATAATCTTGTAGCAGCAATCTTAAATAATAAAGTAATACTGTGGCAAACGCTTGTACAAGTGAAAATAATGTAGGTAACCACATTCAAAACCATTTTACCAATGAAGAAATGTATGTACTGTTTCATTGTAGAAGAGCAAATGCAATGAAAGACCACATTTGTTTTCACACTGTGAATATGCTAGTTCCACGGAAAATGTCTAGCGATGTGTGTGGGGTCTGTGATGCAGAACAAATCATTTAACTTCAGTACCGGACCTCACTATTGCTCTTGGGGCTGAATGCAGTCCAACCCTCACAATAATGTTACATTCAGTATAAAGTCTTCCCACAATACTAGAGGCTGATAGAGGAAGCAAAGGGCAATAAACTCAATATAAAAAACCTTGATTTCAGAACAAATGCTGGATGAGCAGGTGTCTAAAAAACTTTCAGTCTTATAGGCTAGCACATACTGAAAACTTTTCACATTTTCTTTATCTCTTTGCTGAGTGATTCATAGAACATATAAGTGAATGATGTTTGGTACCAAATATTGATGACATGTTCTATAACCCTGTTTAACTTTAGCCTTGTGTGTGTGCGTGTATGTGAGAGAGAAAGAGTGGGAATTTCTTAAAATGTGTTCTTCTTTGAACTTGCTTTCTAATGGACTTGTGAAACGCCATCAATCAATGCCCAAAAATGGGTCTGGATGAAAGTCAGGATCTGGTCATGGATTCCTGCAAGTGTCCTTGATTTGGAAGTTTTATTACGGTTACATCAGGCATGACGTGTGGATTTTTCCCAGAATTCATTTCACATTATGTAGTGCCAGTGGTGGTAGAGGAACCACCACATTACTGTAAGTTTTAATTGCCCACTCACTCAACAAGCACAAACTACTTCCACCTTAACAACCAACTCCTCCATTTACTTCCTGCAAGGTACTTTGGTGTATTACATTGTAAATATCTATGCAGGGTCTCTAAAGGTATACCTATTGAGAAATGCTCAGAGTGAAAAATAGAGAGATACAGAGAACTTCCTGGTATATTTTCGGTTCCCCTGGCATGCCAGTAGTTTGATTGTAAAGTGGATGGAGGTGATTACTTGGTGGTTCATAACAGATGGCACATGTAAACCAGCAGTGTGTCTATGTGTATGTAGTATTAAGGGGCACTGTAACCTTTCAGTGGAGAAAGAGAGAGATAGTAAGGGGAAATTAAGAGAGGAGGAAGAAAAATAGTTGGAATTGCTAATTTAGCACATTACAAGCCCACAGTCCAATTAGATTGAATAACCATTCTTAGAGAAGCTACCTTCACCTTAGCAGTCTGCTTTCTTATTATTGTGTTCTCTCTCTCTCTCTCTCTCTCTCTCTCTCTCTCTCTCTCTCTCTCTCTCTCTCTCTCTCTCTCTCTCTCTGTCTCTCTACATCTCTGTTTCTCTCACTATTTCTCTCCACATATTCACTTATTTTGTCTTCTCTAGCTCACTCTCAAATTTTGATTTCTCTCTCTCTAGCTGTTGCTTTCACCCTCTGCTAATTCTCTTTCTTTCTCACTTCTCCTGCTCAACTATTCCAGCATTTAATAACCCCCCAGCCTTTGGCTTAAGTCAGATCCCCTTAATGTTAACTGACACATAATGTAGTCAATTTAGTCATTAAAGTTAGCTACTAGCTAGGAATCCCACTATTACACAGTACCAGGGTGAAGGTTAGCACATGCCTTCTCCAAGTCATGTGAAGCAGCCATTACATCTTTTTAAACTGCCACTAGCAAAGTGTCATTGGACAGTGTAACACACTCAGAAGAGAGCACTGACTGCCACTCTGAGTGATGGGGAAGGCAAGGGGTCATCTTTCTCACCCAAACAGAGCAAGGACAGTTGTGTTCTCTTGGACTCCCAGCCGCAGATGGCTGCGGCACCAGTGCTGATGGAAAGTTTTTTACCTCTTTTTTTTTTTTTTTTCCTTGTAGAAAACTTCTAGTTTAGAAATATTCTCGGGTCAAAAGTATTCATAGGTCAGAAACATCAAGTGTATGTTTAGGTTCTAATCACAAATTCGTATAAAATTCAAGTCTGGGATGGTGAAGGCCATTTCAAAACCTGTGTTTGATTTTCATCTATGCTTTGGATCATTATATTTATGCCATACCCAACTTCTTTTCTTCTTCAGTCTCTTCACTGACTGTAGGACATTAGCATCCACCATTTGTTGATGTTTGCCCATTACAGTTCCTGTGTCACTGGCATCTGCATGACCCTGAAGGAGATGACAGGGTTAAGCTGAACTTCTCAATAAATTAGCACCTTGTCACATTATCCTAAGCATAGGAGATCCACCCGGATGCTTAACAGTACTCTGTGTGTTCTTTTCTTTTAATGTTTCTCCTTTTTTTTCTCATACCTTTGGTGATTGTAGCCAAAGAACTCTTGACTTATATTAATTCCTAACAGTTACAGTTAAATAATAGTTCGCACTTTTGCACATGTGGCATTTTATTTTAGTGTCTTTTTCTGTATATTTAACAAGCTGTGCATTAAACCACATTTAAGTCCCATGCCTAAGTTCCATAGGCAGTTCTGACAGCACTGTTGTGAAAATATGAAGCTTCTTGTAGGCGAGGAGAGTAGGTGGACACATCAGGAGCAACTGGAGCAGACAGAAACGGTACACTGGCCTCCACAATGTCTGCAAGTCGCAGACTCCTTTCGTAAGTTTGTCTTTATTTCTTCAGTGAGACTTTCTATTGCTCAGTCTCGACAAAAACACATCAAAAATGAATCAATTTCATGATACATTTGTTTTTTTGTGTGAGAAGAAATTGTAACCAGAGCCAATAGAGAAATCATACGTCATCATTTTATACTTTTGAACCAACAAGGACTATTCCTTGCTTTGACAACGCACCAGTTTCTCCCTTAGAAACGACTCCAGTAAAGGTCAACGGATGGGTTTGCTTTTTTTAAACTGTTGTCAATGGAGCAACATGCAATGTGACTGAGAAGCACGTCTCTAGCCTTTATATTTTTAGGATGTGCATTTAAATGAGGTCTGCACCACTTCATTGAAGAGCTGTATAAGGTTTGTGCAGGTTAAAAGACATTTTGGTGATGTTTTTTAATGGGAATGATTTGGGTGAATGTTGAGTTCTTGTATTTGTTAGGAACATTAGCCTCACTGCGATATGTTGAAATTTGAAATTTGCCGTTCTGTTTTGTTTTTTTTTAATCCAAAAATGCCAACATTCTATTTTGACCGAATGAATTCTTTGTGGATATGAATTCTTTGTGGATATGATTTTTTTTGTGGATATTGTGCACCACATGGAGAGAATCCTTCATGATTCTGAAGTGGAATATGGGATTGTTTTGGTAAAATATTTTAGGGCCTTTTTTTACTGCAAATACTAGCACCATTAGCACCAGAAACAGGGTGTCAAGCTTTTTCCATTGGCCGTCGGCCCACTATGGAAGGTTTTACCTGCCCAGGATTGGTACCAGCAGGATCTAACAGCAAAGGGTGCTCTCCTCTGTTTTTGCTACTGATCCCAAAGATAATTTGCAAACTCTTTACTCTCCCAGGTGAGGAAAAACACACCTAGCACCTTAGCATGACCAATGAGTTCACCATAATATGAATAAGAATTCTTGAGGTTCTGATTGCTATTTTTTAAGGATTGTTACACTGCCCTTTTGCTAAGGTGACATAAGCTAGTTAGTACGCTAAAACATAGTTAGTTAATGAGCTAAGCCTTACTAAGTGGATTACATCACCTTTGCAAACAGCCCAGTGTAGTAATTATAAAAAGTAACAACACCTTAACATTCAGTTCTGGTTAAGGTGTTGATTGCTATTTTTTAGAATTATTCATGAAGGTGACATAAGTCACTTTAGCCAGTGTATTAATAAAAAAATAGCAATTAACACCTTAAGAATTTTAGTTTTGGTATCACTTGATTTACTGGCCGGTTCGCAAAGGTGACATAAGCTCAAACTTACTAACTAGCTTAGTATTTGTGCTAGAGTGTTTCTGCATATATTTTCACTTTTGACAGTAAACTAGGCTTTGCTTGGTTCTACATGATTCAGTGTAACTGTAAATATTGTTTGTATGAGTGCTCTGTTATTTCATATCAGCACAGTTAGTGTTAAGCTGAGGTAATAAAGATGTCCAGTGTGTAAGTTCACTTGCAACAGAAGAAACTGATGCCCTGCTGGACATTACATGAGTCTGTGTAAATGTACGCATTATTGTGAGTGTGTGAGAACAGAACACTACATTACATTACTTCATATCAGCCAATTAAATTAGCTAGCTAACACAAAAGGTAGTTAATCAGCCAAAATAAACCAAATGTGACTATTCAGACAAGTTAACTATTAACTGTGTTTATGATGATGGTTCCAGTGATGTAGACTTGTAGTCAAGACTGCCTAAACCAAGACCAAGATACTACCAAGACCAGAGGGTATCGAGACCAAGACAAGACCAAGACTAAGACCAAGACAGACCGAGTCAAGACCAAGATCGAGACCGAGACTGAAAAATAAAGTAACTTTTGTGCACTGACATGACGGGTACTGACTGGTCCCAAAGTCATCTGACAAAACAGCTAACACATCCAACGACTGACAAAAGAATGGGAAATATGTAACTGATTTCAGTTATACTTAATTTGTACATTATATTGTAACATCAAATTGAAGAGAAAAAATTATCAACTTTAAATTGCATCATGTCCTATTGGTACTAGCCAGATTACACTGTATGATATCAACTTCCCTGAAATGGATTAGGCCTGTTAAGTCAACACAACGTGATATGCAGATATTATTTCAAAGTCAATGGTCACATGTATTTAGTCAAACAACACCATTTTAAGTAAAATACTGTAATCAAAGAATATAAAGACATGTGCACACGTCACATGAATCAAATGCAAACTACAAATACTACATACCAATAAAAACTGCACATCAAATTGTGCATTAACAAGAATAAGGACAAGTGCTTAAAAGATTCTACCATCTTGATGTCTGCAGTGGCGTGTGATTACAGCACACTGCCAATGATATCAAGCCTGTTGTTCAGTAGGGCAAGAACAATAGAACACAGACATTATGGACAAATAAGCAGAGATGTTCACAAGTCATTTTTACCAAGTCCAAGTCAAGTCTCAAGTCTTTGTGCTCGAGTGCAAGTCAAGTCTCAAGTCTTTGAGTGGCAATGTCAAGTCAAATCTCAAGTCTTTAGTCCCTAAACCAAGTCTATGGGGTGCCGTTTGTAAAAACAACGTAACAAATTTAGAGGTGTCATTTTTTCATCATTTAGCACTTTTAGAGCTAAATGTGTTAAAAAACGAAATCTTAATGTTGCACTTTTACAAATGGCGACTCTAAATGTGGGATTTTTGAGCTCTAAATGTTTAGAAGGTATGCTAATTGGCCACGCCTCGTGATTACAATTGGCTGGTACTTAGCAGGGGGCTGGACTGCGTGCTGTGATCTCCCCTCACCAACATTAAGGATTTGCCCTAAATGATCTTAAATCTAAATGTTAAATATGAAAAATATATCTTGCACTCTAAATGTGAAACTTCACAGTTAGATTGGGCTTGGTGACATCTTTCCAACGACCCCTTGTTTAACATAATAGCCCTGGCGATCCGGAGTTATTAGCTGAAAACTGTTCACCACAGACAAAAGTAATGGGACACCAGGGCGATGTGAACGGTTTTCGGCGAATAACTCCGGATTTATGGCAAACGAGGGCTCATTGGAAAAAATGCGAGATATAAATAATAATTCCATGACATGAATATTGTTTACGAGTTATGGCTCACGAGTCACAACATCCAAGTCCGAGTCTCAAGTCGTTGAGGGCAAGTCTAAAGTCAAGTCACAAGTCTTTGTGCGACTTAAGTGTGACTCGAGTCTGAGTCTCAGACTCGAGTCCCCATCTCTGCAAATAACAGATTGATAGACTATTACAGTTTGATGAAATACTTAAAAATAGAGAGAGAGAAAGAGAGAGAGAGAACGAGAGTGTCACTGTTAATATACATATGTTCAGAGAGGAGGGAGAGAAAACAATTCAAATCTTCCGACCACTATGTCGATCTGAGACAGCAAGACCATGACAACGAGACCAAGACAAGACCAAGACCAAAGACCGTCGAGACTGTGACAAACCAAGACCACGTAAAAGACCGGTCTCAAGACATCCAACTCTACAGTGATGTCAAGTAGGTAGAACTAGAACAAGGAGTTTGTGAAGTCCGGGTCAGCGTCCGTTAGAGGCCACCAGTGTTTAGTTTGTAAATTGGGGACTGATTGAACACGCGTGTGGGTGTTTCCCTGGGCGGCTCATTTTGTAAGGGTTCTCAGCCGGCCGGGCATTTAGTAATAATGGTGGTAGGGTTTTCACTGGTTTGTGGTGTGTGCACTAGATGTATAAAGAGTGCTTGTGTTTCAGTTAGAGTTTGTCAGTCCACCCTCACATGGACCCTCACATTCCCCCGGGTGTATACCTGTCCTTTGAGTTGGTATTTGGTATTGTTTTGGCCCTCGTGGCTTTTTGTGTTTTTGTTTGGAAAGTCAGAGAGTTTGTTCTGGTCTGGATTGGGCTTTGTCACACAGGACAAAAGGCAAAATGAAGATTGTTCAAACAGCAGACACAATGAATAAAAGTATACAGTAATACAGTAAGTACACTATAATTTACAATTTTCCACAATTTTCCCCATTTTTTTTTTTGCAATAAAAGGGAAGGCATCAAATCCTACCTACCCACGTGGGCATGAACCTCATTTTCTTATATTTGCATTCACCAGACCCATTTCATACATTTAAACATTAGCCATTAGATAAAAATAAATGTAAGATTATGAAGACCACACTTTCCAAATTGTATACTGGTGCTGTTACTGAACAATACTGCTTTAGACTCCAGAGGTAAAATCCACCTCTGTACTTTTTATAGTGTTTTCACTGAGAGTGCTCTTGAGGGCCCAGAATTGTCTTTTGATAGATGAAAGCATCTCTGTTTGCAAAATGAGTCATGCCCAGGTATGAACAATGTATTTTTCATGAAGCTAGTCTAGAGTACTCTTTTGAAAAAAGCTTCCATTTGGAAGTTCTCGATGAAAATATTTGACTGAAAATATTTGATTCTCTTTTTCTGTCAAGAGTCGTTCAAAACTACCATTGATGAAAGTACCTCTTTCTCCATCCATTCCTCACTCGCTTCCTCTTTAAGCAGCCTCTTTCCCTCCTTTAGAGATGAAGCTCATTCATTAGAGGACATTGAAAGACATTGTGTCTTTGACGTACGTATCGTCTTGCTCTGGTTTTGGATGGAGATTGTTCTCTCACAGTAGGGTCTTTTTTTACACTGGAACAGATATCCTTTACTGCCTTTACTGTGTTTATTGATGCATATGCATATGTGTGTTTTAGTGTGTGTGTGGGATAGTTTGTGTCAATTGTTTTTATGTTGTGAGATAATGCCTTGGACGACACCTCTGGATTAGGGTTTGGAAAATGTAAAAGGTATGCAATGTAATGTAAGAAAAATGTTGGCAATTTAGCTGTCCAAAGCACTTTGTCATATGACGTCCCACTAGAGATGTTCCTTTTTTCTTCTTAGAAGTTATTACTTAGCCAGCCATCACATGGGGAGGGAAATAATAGATGGACCCAAGCACTTGAGATGCCATATGACACAGAGAGCTGCTAAGGTGAGTAATGGTGAGACTCAAGACTCAAACTTGTGACTCTCATGTCGCAAGGCACTTGCCTAATCTGTTGCCCTGTTGAGGATGTTAAGGCATGGAGACATGAGAATGACTCTAGAGAGCTTGGGACCTGAAAAGCAGTGGGAAAAGAAACTAAGGCTGCCAGGAGAGACACTGGTCAGTTCTTCACAGGGCACACTGAAACTTAAACTAAGCGTCAAATGCAAATAACCAAAAGTATGGGACATAACCTGGGTCTGTGGAAGGAAGGAAAAATATCTCAAGAAGAGTTTTAATCCTTACACTGAGTCATTCAGTGAGCTGTGTGCTGAGATAAGTAGTCCAAAAACCAAACATTCAAGAGGACTCAAAAAATCCCAGGGAGAATACTGAGAGCCAGACCATTTGGACAGGGTAAAAGTGGGCCCAATTTGTCTTCTACGATCTGCAACACATTTATTAGTCACGCTCGCAGCCTTGAGAGCCTTTCGGGCTTTCACCCAAGCCCAGCAACATCCCCTAACAAACTGAGTCACCACTGGGACCCCCACGTCCATGTCCTGTTCAGGGAACATGGACAGAGCATAGCCAAACTGGCACTCAAATGGAGTTCATTCCTAGAGAAAAGTGCCAGAGGGTGTAATGGGCATGCTCTGGCCATATGAGATAAGTTTGCCCAAGTGGAGGGTTTAGAAGAGACATCGAAGGGTTCTCTTCAAGCCTTGGTTTAGCCTCTTGGTCTGGTCATTACACTGAGGGATCTTGAGGGAGGCCCCACCTTCCAGGACGGACCGCTGAATTGTGGACCTCTGTCTGAAACTAAACCAGTAGGCCAGCTGTCAGAGTGAACTGCTGCAGTAAGAGTTTAATTGTGTCATCGGGCAATGAGAGTTTAGGCACTGCTATACTCCTCTTGGACTTAAAATCTGTAAACCCTCACTATGATCACAGCAGCCCCTGGATGGGCTGTGTCCTCATTGTATCTTCCTAGACCTGATGGAAATGGGTATATAAAGCTTACCTGGCAGACCACCACCTAGATAAGGCTCAGCTACAAGTCCATTATTGATGCCCTCCTGGATTCCCCAATGCACAGGGGCAATGATGTACCCTGGAGGAATTAATGGCTCCATCTGTGCATCCTGGGAGGGGGAGTGTGCCATGCATGTTTCTGAGCCTGGGCGAATGACAGAATAAAGTCTGTAAAAAACATGGCCTGGCAGAGATTAAGACACTTGGTCTGGGCAAAGTAGGCCACGTTTTTATGGACCGTCCAGAACAAAAATTGATGCAGATCCTCCTCCAACCTTCCCGTGTTAACTTTGCAAAATAAGTCAAGAAGGCTACTAGCAGAGGATAGAAAAGGGACTTGTGCAGTTTACAAAGATATGGTTTACCAGAAGCAACTGGACAACCCTTCTCATGTGAGCTACATGTTCGTCTACAGTTTTAGTATAGATGAATAAATCATTTAGGTCAGGAGTGTCAAACTCCGGTCCTGGAGGGCTGAAGTCCAGCACGTTTTGGTGATTTCCCTGCTCAGAAACACCTGGTTCACCTCACTAGTCTCATTTGTTCAATTGGGCTAATTTAGCACTTGAGGAGATTTGATACTCTTAGAACTCTTAAAGTGGCATTTTATACCATCTTTTTTTTTTTTTTTTTTTTTTACCATTATAAGGTCCTTCCTGCTAAGCAGTTTCCTCAGGGATCAATAGTTTTCTTATTCTTACAGAAATGTTTTAAGGAACTAAAATGGTTGTGCTGTTGCATTGCAGATGTCCATTGTGGCACCTTTTTATGTATGGACATTTTTGGAGCAACATTATAGGCAGCTCTCTCTGTCTCCACAAACAAAATACTAACTGAGGGTATATCTTTTTGAAGAGTGAGTTCCACACAAGTATAGCTCTAGAATCTATGCTAAGGTGCACTGAATGCCAAGGGACATATACTGTATAATGAATGCATGGATAACACTAATTTTAGTAGAATAAGAACTGAGGAGCCAGATGAATATAAAGCGTTTTGAACATTGTAGTGAACTTTCAGTGTAAACAAGGGGAGAAAATTTTAGAGACTCCAACATTCACACACAGGTATGTTTGGGATTTTCGGAGTATGTCCAAGAGTGTTGGGTGTGTATGCTCTGGTCTTATGAACAGCAGATAAAAACATTGAGAGCAACTGCAAAGGTTCAAAGCTGAAGTCAAGGTTGCTGTGCTGCACCACATTTCAAAAGCAGCCCTACACCTTTGGCTCATCCTCTTTACATGACCCCAGTACCAGCCCTCAGAACACAGTATCACTCACCTCCGGATAATATAGTCAAAACAAGAAAATCTCATAATACAGCACACACACACACACACACACACACACACACACACACTCATACACACACACACACACACACACTCACTCACTCACACTCACACACACACATACAC
>JBBIGA010171621.1:0-16425 GCA_037576975.1 Alestes dentex
TCTCTCTCTCTCTCTCTCTCTCTCTCTCTCTTTCACTCTCTCTTTCTCTCCTTCCCTCCCTCTCTCTCTCCCTCTCTCTCTCTCTTTCTCTCTCCCTCTCTCTCTCTCTCAGCAGTAGCAATGAGAGGAACTTTAGCACAGCTGGACCAACTTTATATACCAATGCACTGATAATAAACACTGAGTGTAAGATGAGTAAACTGCAATGTAATTTCCTACACAGGTTAACGGGCATTTCCTGGGGCACTCTTACCATTGCCCCCCCACCACGGAGCTACGCTTAAAGCAGTTCACACTATTGTTTTCACTTTTCCCAGCCCGAGATGGCAGGGGTGTGTCCAAGAAAAAAGAGTTCCTGCCTTCCACTTTTTCTCAGCATTAAAAATCCTGTGCTGTGAGCACGGCCGAAACAAAGGTGCATGCAAACTCAGCTGAAATGAGACTTTCAATTTCAAATATATGCAAAGAATTTACACCGGCTTCCATAAGAAGTCACTTCAGGACAGAGAGAGAGTGGGAAACAACTCAGAACCCCCTCAGAATGTAAATGCATCGATGAACTGAGTTTTCTCAGGAGCTCTGGAGAAGGGCTGCCTTCGTAAACCTGAGCTGCCCCAGCAGTACTGATATCTTGAACTGCACCTCATTTCTTCACATTTTGCTTGGAATCACTTTGTTGGAGCAAAAATACTGTTTTCTGCCTGACAAACTGTTTTGTCTTTGGTATATTGAGTAGATTAAATGAAAGAAATGGGAACAAATGTTTTACTGTGACAAGCTGCAAAGTGCCTAAATATACAAGGTACCAAGAGAGGTAGCGAATGAACAGTACGGTCCTGAAGTCGATGTTGGAACTGGAAAAATGGGCGAAAGGATCTAAGACACTTTGAGAATGATCAAACTGTGATGTCTGGACAACACAGCAGGTCTTGTGGGGGTTTCCTGGTGTACAGATACCAAAAGTGCTGTAAGGAAGAAGAACCAGAGAACCAGTGAAAGGGGTCCTGGACACCCGAGGTTCACTAATGGGTGTGGGGAGTGAAGACCAGCCCGTCTGGTCTGATCCTACAGAAGGTCTGCTGTAGAACAAACTGCTGAAGAAGTTCATGCTGCTCTGGTAGAAAGGGGTCAGAACACACTCTGCTGCATATGGGGCTGCAAAGCTGCAGACAAGTCAGAGTGCCCATACTAACCATTTACATTTACAGCATTTAGCAGATGCGACTTATACTCCCAACAGTCTTCCTGGAGAAACTTGGGGTTAAGGAACCAGGAACCCAGTGGTGGTGTGCTGAAGATAGGATTCAAACCCATGACCTCTTGGTCCAGAGGCAAGTATCGTACCCACTATGCTACCACCACCACCACCACCCCTTCCCCCAGCCAGAACTCCTACAATGAATACCAGAACTGGAGTGATGGAAGATCACGAGTGGGCGGTGTAGCATGAGGCGGCAGACAGTGAGGGAGATGAGACTCTGGACAGAGCAGCAATTAGCCCATGTGCCATGCATACAGAGAGTAAAACAAAGAGATTGTAAAACCTACTTACACAACGGTTAAACACTAAACGCTCCTGTCCTGGTGTCTCACCCCCACTGACTCCATCTCAGTGTGCTATCAGCCATCTGACAGACCACCACCAGCCTTCCAACAGCCTCTCAGCTCTCCAGTTTATCCCAAATCAGCTCATGCCAAAGTACAAGTACTTTCACAGTTCAGCTTAACGGCCGAAATAGCCTGGCGACCACAGACGCGAGAGCTGCTGTCTCTGTCTGCAGACGTCTGGTGGATGAATGAAGAGGTGACCGCACAGATGAGGTTACTTTTAGAGGTTGTTTGAGCTGCAGGAAAGCGCTGATATGCAGTTTTTTTTTTACCGCATTTGAATTTCAGAGAGATGCAGTGGCGTAACATATTTGTTGCCTACATGATTAAAAATCAAGGGACTGTGGTTTTGAAGTTGGTTGTGATCCATCTTAGACCCAAAGACACTGATACATAAAAAATAACACCATAGCAACAAACAGAAAGTAGAGAAATGAGATTATTAATGAGATCATTCAGCAAAACGCCTGCCAGTGGGGTGAGCAAAATTTACATCACCAAGTTTATGGACAGATATAGTCTATAGTTGTTGTCAGTTTTTGCTGTGTGCTGCTGCCCTCCATCTATCAAACTGAGAGTTGAGTTACCAACCGGGCCTCATTATACCTCGCCATACCTCATCATACCTCACCAAATCTCACCACACCACATCAGATCTCACCATCCCTCGCCACACCTCACCGCATTTTTCCAATAAGAGACAGGGGCCTGCCAAAATGCTGTAAATGTAATCAACAGTCAAATCAGGGTGGCCATTTTTTGAATATATATATATATTCATTTGAATTTAAAAATGTAATTATTACTGAAGGTTCACCAAAATAATACATAATACCATGTAGGTACTATGCACACTATACATACAGTTACTATACATTCCTTAGTTACTTTACTATGAAACAATATATAAGTACATATATAGTAACTTATTCAAATAACTTGAGTATATTCAACCCCTGCTCAGTCCTAACAGAAGGTCTATGTGGGAGAAAAGGTGATTTTGTGGTATCTTGCACACTTCACTAGGGGCTTGTTAGTTATTGCAGCTTCAGTGTGTTCCAGTTTGTGCTCTACTGCAGCCCAGACCTTCACTCCAGTGAGCAGAGGAAGTGAGCACACATCCTTTCTGCTTCCCTCAGCACAGGTTCCCAGGATTGTTGTGTGTGTTTGTGTGTGTGTATGTGTGTGTGGGGGGGGGGCGCATCTGTGGGCCTCCACAAAGATTGACACTGATACCCCGTGTGGCACAGTGACGAAACAGACTGATAGGAACTGACCTTCCATCTGGAAACTGACTACTTGATGGATGGGCTGAAGTTTAGAGGAAGGGCAACAGTTGGGGTGTTTCTGATAAAGTGGCCAGAGTGTGGCTCTGTTGTCAGCTGCAGGTATTCGACGGGAATGAAGCTGAACGTTCTGGGGAGTCTCAGCATACTTTACCTGTAATATTTCCATCTTAGCTGACTGGTGGCTCGTGAGGAATGTTCTCGAGAAGTGGCACTTGAGAAGATGAGGTCTCGACAGTATGTTTGCACAGGTTATGAGTTAAATTTATGTCGTGTTTGTGAGAGCAGTCATGCATTTTTTTTTTTCAAGAGGGAGGACCTACTTATTCCCCAAATTCCACATTGACCTCAGAAAAGTGGAGCTAGTTTCATCTTGCCTTGCGTTTGAGAAACACCTCTCAGAAGTTTCATTCCACTTATTAAATATGCCAGCTCATACACTGCCCCCCCCACTTTCTAGGAACAGTATTGAGTTTGAATTTGAATACAGTTTTGCAGTGACAACAGACCGGCAGCAGCAGCGCTGGCGGTTCCTTTGTTCTCTTTGTTCTCCTGTCTCAGCCTGTGCAGGATTTTCCACACCTATGTGAGTCAGCAGCCCTGGCCTGAATGAACACTGCCCCCTATTGAGCCTTATGATTTACCGCAAAGCTGAAGGGGGGGCTCGCGCAGGCCCCGAGGCCACCACCGAAAACAAGACTGTTTGTTGGGAAATCAGGGGGAACAAGTGGTATCGGAAGACATCAGGGTTCTCCGAAGGGACTGTTGGTGTAGGAAAAGCTGTTTTCGCTTCGTAAAAGTAGAGTCTCATCTGTCAACAAGACAAGAAAACACACACATGGTTGACAGACAACTCGTCAACCCATTAAAGGGAGGAGGATGACAAATACCCTCCGCCATGCAGGGCTCGCAGGTTTCTAACGGGCAGATCGATACCACTTTTTCCTGTGCAATACCGATACCAATACTGAATATCTGCCGATAGTGATACCAATCCAATACTGCCTTTTTCCCTCTTCAACAACTACTCTGTTAATTACACTTCTGTCTGAATCTGAAACGGCTCCATACGTCCTCTAGGGGGCGCTGTGTAAGTTATAAAATTCCAGTTAATACACCCATATAGTGCACAATGTGTCTATTACAGAGTTCCGCATACATGGCTGAATCTCCAGTGACTCTTTGTTAGACATGTTTTACGCTGTTTGTGTGTATTTTGGTGCACCATGTAGGGAGCAGGGAGCAAGAAAAGTAAATAAAAAAAAAACATAATAGTTTCTACATTCATTGTCAATATTGCTCTGAAATTGTCAGTGTTAGACTGAAATTGTCAGTGTTCTGTGTGGCATGTTGTAACAGCTGCTAAGACAGATGTGGGTGGAGCCTGAAGCCTGGAAACACCAATCACAGTGTTTCTGACAGGGTGACCAATCACAGCTCCAGGTGAGTTACTGGGTGTTCTGATGAATCGAGGTCTTCATGTAATCCAACAAAAATGAAATATTTAAAGGTGCTGGCGAATCAGTGCATGAATGGGCGGCGCTAAACTGCTGCAGTCAGGATGAGGAGATACATTTAAATGTGTTTGTTTTGTGACATCACAAAAAATGTTTGCAGTTTTGTAGGGATTGCAAGCATGGGAGGAGTAAATGTACAATTTGAAAAATATATTTACAGACTTTAAGCCTTTTTAAGTCCAGAAACGTGATGATCAGGGTCCTTTAATATCTTAAAAGGCATTGCAGTTGCAATATGTAGCAGTAAAATCGCAACACTGATGTGTTGCCCATATCATGCAGCTCGTGACCTCGGCTCGCAGGTCAGTTCCATCCTCTTGCCTGGAAAAGCTGGAGTAACAGGCCAGTTTGAGGCAGCTGCGGAGGATAAGGATATGTGAAGCATCCTTCCTCCAAACGGCCGATGATAAACACAAGGAAGTGGGATGTGGGTGTGCCAAGAGGAAGCCGCAGCCATCTGCGTGAGTGCTCCCTTCGAGGAGCGCGGGGAGGAAACCGAGCCTCGATTTTGGGAAGCGGCTTTTGCGCAATTGCCTTCCTCTACTTTGCACCCTTAGATCACACCTGAGGAGGAGCTTGACATGCTGAGCACTTTTCAGTGTGTCAGCGACACATCCTGTCCTCTAACAAGGGGGTCCACGAACGGTGGGCGTGCTGTGCACTCACTTGCAGCCTAGACTAGATAGATGTTTCATCCTGTGTTTTTTTTTCGCTTGTGATCAAAGGTGAAGTTTGAATGGTGTGAGTACATGGCTGAAAACGAACAATGCGTTCTTGCTCACATTCCTTCGCTGAAACCACTCAGTTGACCAACACGACCTTTCAGAAGAACATCCATCCATACACTGTCATCCACGGGAACAGACGGTTTGCAAAGAACAGCTACTGTTGCATTACATTACATTACATTACATTACTTTTTCCAAAGTGACTTACAACTTCAGAAAACGCTCAAGTTTCAGGACAGTCAGGGAACCAGAGGAGAGTTCTAAGTGCTAAATGTTAAATTGGGAGTAGTGCAAGAAAGAAGACCTGTCCAGATAGAAGAACAAGCGTGACTGAGGATGGATAGATCATCAGGAGAGGAGATGCTCTCTGAATACATGAGTCTTCGGGAGGTTCTTTAAGACAGAGAGGGATTCCCCTGCGATTTGTCCCATCAGTGAGGACCATGAATGAGGCCAGGCTGGACTGGGTTTGCCTTGTGTGTAGGGATGGCAGGGTCAGAGAATGTTCCTTGGAGGAGAACTAGTAGGAAAATAAGACTGAATGATAGCTGAGTGCAGACCCAGACATCACTCTGTAGGCAAGTTTCATATCTGGTGAAGGTACCCATACTCGGGTATTTATAAAAATGTTGCTTTTTCTATGTGTTTTGGCCTTTTGCCCACACACAATGGCTTCTTATCTCACTCCTTCCAGGGTTGCCTGGAGACAAGTTTTTGTCTCATAATGTCCGTCATCTCCTTCGTATATATGAGGCAGTTTTGTGCGGTGGTGGGCGGAGCTAAAACAGTGCTGATTTTAAGCTGCGGACAGGACTTGTTATATTTCCACATGTCTGTAGTTCCTTTCCCGCTTAACCAAGGAAATGAAGGGCACCAGGGGTCACAGAGGTCACCTCTACACCGAACGCCACCATAACTCGGGCAGTGTCCCAAAAGTGGGATGAAACTTCCTTTCCGATCCGCCCTGATTTAGGATGGCCTCCTAAATATATCAGATCTGACCAGCATGTGGATCCACTGGACATCCAGATCACTCAGAATCAAGAGATCAGTGTTGTTGGTTTTGTTACATGACCCGGAAATAAGTTTTCTGAGGCTTCTAATTGGCCAACAAGGTTTTATGGGTAGGGTTCTATCACCCCCTGATAGTCTGGCATGCACTTGACAGCATGTGTTTGCATTTTCGTGTGGACTAGGTCTGAATTTTAAAAGACATAAAGCATAAAAGATACATTTTTTTCAACCCAGGTAAACTATGCTAGAAGGATCAGGCCTATGCACAGGCATTCGGGGGCGGGGTAGCAGCTCAAAGGGAAAAACAGACAACCTAAATTTGAATTAAGGCTTATTCACAACAGCTGGTTGATGTTATTTTTCCAGTGATATATTCTAATGCAGGCTGAGAGGTAAAGGTGGCGTGAAATAACTTGCCCAAAGATGCTCGGCACGGTCTCTTACAGCCTAAATAATCTATCTGAGCCAGAGCGAGAGATTGAACCCCGCTCCTCACAGTCAATATTTCTTTCTTATCCTCTTTCTTATCCCGAGCACACACCAGCTTCTGTGGGCTCAGCGAAAACAGAGCTGAATGTTGGCTGAATGTTGTTCCACCTCAGAGCATTTGTCTCATTTGTTCATCCCATACACTCATATTTACATCTACAACCATTACACCTGTCTGGCACTGTAAAACTCAGTAAATATTATTATTCGGCGACTCGCTGGACCGTCTATCTGAGCAAGTGCCTGAGTGGGACAACAAGGCCAACTAGTGAGAACATTCGTTTATGACACAAACCGAAAATCAAGTATATCATGAGCTTTGGAGCAGTAAATAAGTAGTAAATAAGAATTCACACAAGGATGTTCACAGAGGTCTGTTTTTGTTGTAGCACTTTTAAAAAAGGGTCCATATCATGGAAAACAAAATTTTCTTTGCTTTTTAAATATTACTTTAATGTTGTCCAGAGACACCATTAAAGTTTAAAAAATGTTCCATTCACGGTCCAGACAGACAAAATACCCAAACTAGACTGACCCATAAAACAAACCAAAAACAACCCATAAAAAATTCATGACAAATAACAAAATTTCTCTTTCCCATGATATGGCACTTTAAATTAGGATACAACAGATTTGTGTGAAACAACCTAATTCTTAGTCCACTGGACAAAAAACAGGATTGTATTCCTGTGTTGCATATCATCACAGTTGGCACAAAACCTCACATCTTCAAATGTAACATGGCCTTTACACTCAATTATGATGAACGGGTCAATATTTCTCATGGAAACCGTCCAAATGTTACACAAACAAACACAGAGGTTTACAATTTGTTGCTTTGAATGTCAGTCAAATGTCCATTTCCTGTCAAAGTAGGCAGTTTTTGGCCCTGTTGTAGGTTTTTATGTGTTTTTCTGTTTTTATGTGTTTTTTTATGGTTTTTATATGGCTTGTAAGAGTAACAGCTACAAAACTCTGCTATAAAAACTCTAAACAGCTTCTCTATCACACCGCCAGTGTAACCAGATATTACAGGGCGAAATATCCTGATGAGACAACATTGCTAAATCTTGCTGTGTTGCATAGTGTCACTGTCAGTACCAAGTCTTACAAGCTCATATTTAATATCTCCACTTTCCCAACATAATTTGCAAGCAAGATTCGATGAACAGGCCTGCATTCATCATTCACACCTCCGGAGGAACCAGGCCTTGCAGCCGACATTCCGTAATTTAGTCAAAAACCCAAATTTCCCCAAAGAGCCATCTAACAGGCATTTGGAAGCAGATGCTGTAACTGACGGTAATGTGTTTCAGTCTAGTTCAGATCAAAGAGCTGAAATCTTGGCCACGTTCTGCAGTAAAAAGCTGCAGATGGAGAAAGTGCTCGTAGAACAGCTGGCATCTCGTCAATTCCGCAAAGTGTCCCCATGTTCTATTCAAGCGATGCATACCCCGGAAATGATGCGAGGACACTAATGCCAAGCTCGGGGACGACTTTTGCTTTTGGGTTGTAAATCGCAGGAAGTCCAGTGACACAAAGCACTGTGATTACGGGCTGGTATCTGACTAATGATAGGCCTAAAACCAAAGCTACAATTAGCATCTCGTCCTTTGAAGTATCCTCTGGCTGCTGACAGCTTGATCAAGCCCAGCGCCGCCTTGTAGGACGTCTTCAGTGCTTATTTTGGAATCTATCAGTATTAGGGGTTCTGCTTAAAATAGCAGGTTCAATCAGTTACAGCTGATTTTGGCTTCATCTGAGGTTTTCTGTGGCCCAGTTGTTTTCTGTTTCAGCAGCAATCAGAAAATTGCATCTGAGCCTGGGTTAAACAGGAAGACTCAGATAAGCGAAGGCCGGGCTGTGATGTAGTGCCGGGGGTTAAAGTGTCACACCACCCCGAAACAAATCTCCTCTCTGAAACTTGAAATTACTTTCCATCAAAATTCATGGGTCGTTTTCAAAGCAGCAGAATGGAAGCCTTGAAGAAAGAGTCGATAATGCACTAACGGATGAGTCACTCTTTCACGCTCCACCCAGACGTTTTAGGCCTGTTGGGGCTCCAGGGTTTGGAAAAGGCGTCTGTGGCACCACAGACAACAGACAATAACTTAACTGCAGAAAGCAGGGGGCTGAGGGGAGCTGAGAGGGCTGAAAGGGGCTGAGGGGCATGAGGGTTCTGAGAGGGGCTGAGGGGTCTGAGAGGGGCTGAGGAGGGTGAGGGTTCTGAGAGGGGTTGAGGGGTCTGAGAGGGGCTCAGGGGTCTGAGAGGGGCTGAGGGGGGCTGAGAGGGGCTGAATTCATAGAAAATTGTTCAAAGGAAAATGGAAACAAGTATTTTTGGAAAACTAAATTAAAGTATGACTAAAAATTATAGACAGAAAGTTACTCAAAGGGAAATGGACACAGATATTTAAACAAAAGGTCTAATGTTGCAGAGAGGGGAATTTAAAAAAAGTCAAAACAAAACTGATATAAAATTTGTAAAGGAAAATAGGGGAAAAATATTTTTGGTAAAATAAAGAAAAGGCTAAATACAAATTATTGATTGAAAAGAGTTTTTAATATATGGTGATGATGATGATGATGATGATAATGATGACTAATATTAGTAATAATAATAATAATAATAATAATAATAATAATAATTATTATTATTATTATTATTATTATTATTATTATCATTACTATTATTATTATAAACATCATAATAATAATAATAATAATAAAATATATTTTTGTGGCTGAAATGTGGCTACAACAGTTGAAATTGTTGAAATTTGGTTTTCAAAACTGTTTACATCGTACATTGTACATTTGACATTTCACCCTGAAAGAAACATGCATTAAATTCACTTGATTAAAATGTGGGGATAAATCTGTGTTTTCTTGTGCTCTAGGGGCTGGGGCTGAACACTGTGACTCAGTGGTGAGTTGCCAGGAACGTGGACAGCACAAGGCCACAAATAGAAGCCCCCACTCTCTGCCGGCCCCTCGGCTCTTCCTCACGTGTCTAATGGGATGGAGTGCTGTTACTCACCTGCCCTCACGGCTTTGCGTGATGGAGAAATCAAAATAACGAGCACAACACCGCGCAGAATCAGCTTCTCGCTGCAATCAGTACAATACGCCGGCTGCCGAAAAGCGTATTTGCTCCTGGAATGGCTCTATAATGCTAATATACTCTGCCGTTGTGAAACAACACTCAAGATGTGAGTCAATATTCGGCTCTGCCGAGTGTAAATTGAATAGACAATAAAGAAACACTCTTCTCTCTGTTGGCCTTGGAGGAGCTGAATCTACAGAGCAAAGCAGAGCTATAATAAGGTTCATAAAACTAGACACTACAGCCGTACTTTTGTTGAGTATGCTAACATGAGCAATATAATGAGGAAAAATGATGAATGTTTTATTAATTATACAGAAAATGACTGGTCCTTTCACAGACACAAGTATATTGTCCAAACGTTTATAAAAAAATGAATGATTAGGGATTGCAGCAGCTTCAAGGTGTTGCTCAAATATACGCACGTAAGTTGTGTAATCTCCATAAAAAAAACACTGCCAATAGAATTAAAAGATTTGGAAATGCTGCACATCTTATCTAGAGGGCTATCAAAGCTCAGCTCTGAAAGCAAGACTCTCGAATGATGGAGCACCAACCGGTACCTTTGGGAGGAATTGGAGTTTGACCTCACTTGACCTCATTATGGCTCTTGCGGCTGCAATCAAACCCTCACAGCAAAATCAGTTCCTGTCCTCACTCATGCTCTCAGGCTGCAATCAAATCCCAATGTTCCACCATCAGTACCCGACCTCACTACACCTCTTCCAGCTGAATGCAAT
Organism: Alestes dentex; assembly: GCA_037576975.1. NCBI lineage: Eukaryota > Metazoa > Chordata > Actinopteri > Characiformes > Alestidae > Alestes > Alestes dentex. The sequence goes on from JBBIGA010171621.1 coordinate 10,489, forward strand.
CAAATTCTCACAGTAATGTTCCAGTCTCAGTACCATCTGAGCTGGTCATCTGTTTCTTCACTGGTTCAGGACCTCAGTTAGATGTGCTCTGTTCTACTTGAATGATTCATACGTAGGTCACTGTGTGTCTTAACAAAAAACATTCCTCTGAAACTGGTCAGGTTTGGGGACTGGACTGAAAAGGAGAGTTTCTGAAAGTCCTTCAGGAAGCCTGGAGAACTGTTCCTCAAGACCACATCAAAAATACAAGGTGGTCTGGATCTTTAGAAGCAAAAAATATGAAAAAACGAGGGGTTTTGCACAGCACTGTCTCTTTTGGAGGAACAGCACTCCGTCCTGTCTTCACACATCCAGAGTGGTATAGTACCTGTGCCAGTGCACCCTGAAGCTTTTCAGGCACCCCCTGCTGGCCCAACACCTGACTCGGGCACTCTAGGTTGGGTTTCTGTCCTGCGGACGCACTGTTGCAGAAAATAAGTCAAGGGATGGAAAAGTACCTTCATGTAATCAAGTGATTTTGAACAGTTTAGATCACAGAGATAAATTAATGTGGTGCTTAAGAGCTTGTGGAGACCGTTCATCTAAGAAACTTTCCCTGTTACTGTATCTTATCTTGTTTACTCGCAGGGTTCATGGACATGGTGGTGGGAATGCATTTTCATGCCAGTGTGTAATTTGGAGCAAAGCCTTTAAACCAGGCTGATACTATAAACAGCCTCCAATTAGTAAGCAGCATATCAACAAGAATACTGTAAACAAAATGCTTTCCCGAGCCTTTTCAAAGCAGAAATGCTGGCAGAGGTTTGGCGTGTCGCACAAGCCCACTTCACAGATAAAGCCGGGACCAGAATGGGTTCAGGGGAGTGTGTTTTGCACTGACCCCAGATATAGTCGACTTATTTGGAGGCCAAATTCTGCTTCTTTGGAACTGGAGCTGCAAGGCTAATGTTGCTAACATTAGAAGTCAATAGTCACCCGAGTTGTTTCTGCAAATACACCCCCAAACCTTTTTCAACCCACTTAAACCACATCCAGCCCTTCACTGAGGTGGTAGCAGGCTTGTGGATGTGGTTTAGGATACAGTGTGACTAACTGTGAGCTGTAAAATTGAACTAAACACCAGTTAGCGGAACACTGTGGGCTCTTATTTTAGACAATGGGGGTCTGTTTCACCCCCAACACCCATAAATACAGAGGAATCTGATCCGGGTTCAGTCCTGTCCCGCCCTGATGTTGTCTGAAATGAAGTTTTGTTCACTTTTATAGCTCACAGTAAGTCATACTGCATCCTAAACCACAGCGACAAGTCTGCACCTCACTGAAGAGCTGAACGTAGCTTGAATGGACTGAGAGAAGTTTTGGAGGTGTATTTGCTGGTACATGTGTGGTGATTACTGACTTCTAGTGTAATGTTGCCTCATTTTCTAAACTATAGAGGCAAAATTTGGACACCTAACACTGGCCATATCTGGGTAAGTGCAAAATTCTGTCTTATAGTCTTATACAGCGCCGGGAAAAAAATAAGAGACCACTGCAAAAATGTCTCAGGTTTATTTTTTAAAGGTTCAAGTATTGAACTGAACAGCTTCGTCTTAGTTTTTAAGAACTGCTGACAATATTTCTCCTCATTTCCAAATAAAAATATTGTTCTTTAAAGTATAATTTTAAAGGAAATGACAAAACATCACAATAAGAGAAATGACGCAGTGTTTACAGAGCTTGAATAATTGATAGAAACTAAATCTCTTGTTCACTCTTAAACAAAATGGCAATAATTACCTTTGACGAACTTCTAGTAGTGGTTTACCATCCAACTGGTCTCATTGGGAGAGGAGAGTGCTGATTACAGCAGTGTTTTTATACTTTTCCTCATTAAATAAGATGTGATTCAGGTGGTCAGTAATCAGTACGTCAAAAAGCAGAATGAGGTGCTTGTGTGGGTGGTCATACTCATAGAGATGCTGATTTAAAAATAAGTCGCAGTGGTCTCTTGTTTTTTTCTGGAGCCGTATGATCCAGAACTGCTCACCCAGCGTCAGTACCCGACCTTAGTAATGTCTGAATGCAATCAAATATTCACAGTAATGTCCCGACATCTACTGTAAAGCATCTCTGGCTGTTACTACAGCAAAGCTGTGGGCCAACACCCTCTCAATACCCTCGAAATGACTGCTAAACTTGGGGCATACAACGTCTGAAGGCCGTGTGGACCTCAATTTTGGATTAAGATCTAAAAGGGGGCCTCAGTGTTGTAGCGGGAGCTTCAGACAGTGACTAAAGTGACATCTGCATTTCGACCTGTGTAACAGTCTCGTGCCAGTGCTCTGCTTCTGTCTGTCACACCCTGTCTTTGTTTCCATTTTCCATGAGCCTTTCTGTTGATGTTCTGATCCTGGCGATGCCCTGTTCCATCTGCTTTCTGTTTTCATTGTCATTCCATGCTCCACCATGGTGTTCCCCATTCACGAATTTGTATAAATACTTCTGCGTCTGTATTTACATCATAAATTCACCATAACCCCGACCTCTTTTGGTTCATTGATTGTTTTATTTTGTATACTTAGTTTGTTGTCAAAAAAATGTTCTCTTTGTACATGAGTCTGCATCCAGTCCTTCATCAGTCTACATTATGTTACAGTACGCAGACATCAGTAACCAGGGCTGAAGCGGTTGAAAACACATTCCAGAAGAGTGACGCTCGTGGTTTGTGTGATGTAAGAAAGTACAGATGGATATCGCTATATGGATGTGAATGTAAATGTAAGTGTAAATATATCAGGAAGAGCAGAAGATCATGTGTTCCTCAGGGGACGTGATCAGAGGATGTTTTGACTTACATATAATTGATATAGCATGTGATTCATTCAGTATTTGCGATTCCACAGGTGTGGAAACGGGCTTCTACAGGGGGTCCTCGGGTTACGATACAGTTTCGTTCCTACCACAGTGACGTAACACGAAATTCAAAACACACCCTAGCCTAAGTCACTTGCCTATCCTAACACAGTAAAATCATAATCTAGAGTATAAAAACACAACTAAGCCACAGAAAAAGGAAAAGGACGTAATTATATACTGTACTTGTACACTGTACTGTACTGGGGGACGGCAACTCTCTCACTAATACGCCGCGTTACTGCGTATTCTAACGAGGACCCCCCCTGTGTTTTCATAAAAAATCACATTCAATAGCCATCGAACATCAAGGCTTTCCCCTTTAAAGCCAGACCCTGGCAGACCCTCCAAGGCATTACTTCTGGTGTCAAACTCCTGACATTTAATGTGAAGCATCGCAGGTAGAACTTTGCAGGTCCTGCAAACGGCTTCGCGAGAAGAATTAGGGTTTAGAGTTGAGCAAAAAATGCATTATTATTCATGGCACCTCCTGAAGTCAGAAGTCTGTTAAACGAGCACAGTGAGATGAACCGAGATGCGTCTCAGCAGTTCAGCCGGGCCTCGGGGCGCCATTAGTTCTGCACCGTGATTCGAGGAGACACGAGGCACGTGTGCACCTCTCCCAGAGTCCCCGTGAATTAATCGGAGCAGAGATCATCGCCATGCGAGCGGCCTATTAAGGAATAAAGGCCCGTTCTTCAGGCACTGAATGGCTGGCGTCTGCACGAGAGAACGTTTTTTTTTTTGGTTTTCCTCAGAATTTCATGCCGCCTGTATTTCTTCTGTACGAGTTATTGATTTCATCAAGTCGCGTGAAGATGGAGCGGGAGGCTTGTTATCCACGCTCATTACATCAGACAGACGAGGTTTGATGGATGTTTCCGTGGCCATGCTCTGATGCACATTCCCAACCAACCCCCCTCAACACCATCCCAGCACCCCCCCCCCTCTCCAAAACCCCATTATTTCCTGGCAGACAGATGCAGCTGCTGCAGAGAAAGTTTGCCCATCTATTAAAATCTGACTTTCCAAAAGGTACAAATGAGGCTCCAGTTTATTAACACTACAGGTCAAAAGGTTTGGCACACTTTTGCACGTTACTCACTGAATATTTATTAAAAATACAATCATTCTTTGCTAACAAATACATTTACAGTCTCTTCACCATCTGAGCTAGTATATTAGCCAGAAAATGATTCTTTTTTATTCATCACTACTGACCTATAAAAAGCCACCTTATATTATTATAATAAAAAAAATAGAATTGCGAAGTCGGATCACCAGACAAGTGTTAGATATTTAACGAGCAATGAAGTGATGAAACATTTAAAGTTAAAGGACAGTCTGGAATTTTTACAGATTCTTATCAAGGAAACGTTTTTAACTTGACACATTTTTATTTGTAGTTGTTCACTCAACAACCATATGCTCCAATACTGAACAAGAATAAAACTCCAAACCAACACATTTAAATAAATCTGCTTATTCTGACTACAGGAGTTTAGCCCCGCCCATTCATGGACCGCTTTGCCAGCACCTTTAATGGTTGAAGATTCAAATAATTAGACTTTTATTGGAAGAAGGCTACGATTCATCAGGACACCCAGTAACTTACCTGGATCTGTGATGAGCTACCTTGTCAGAAACACAGTGATTGTTCAGAGGCTCGCCTACATTCTGCAGCCTCCTGTGTCATTAGTATTGCAGAGACCGACACTGCGATAACAATTAACAGGCGATACAAATACAAAACTTGTGCACCCCTAAATACAAAACTTGTAATTGTAAAAGCAGAACATGAATAAATATGCGGCTCATAAGGGCCAGCTTTGCATACAGTAGTCCATCCTCCCAACAAAGGTTTAGCTGAACACATTTGCACAAAAACCTATTACCCAACTCTTTCGTGTGAAGATCTTCAATTGTGAAAAAGACAGTAATCTGCAAACATTCCCTTTTAAAAACCACATCATACCACGAGTCAGCAGACAGAAAGAAATGACTATCACTCTCTGAGGGGGCGGACTTGCCAGATATCATAAAAAGCGAGCTAGGCTTAGTCACGCCATAACCTTTTCAAACATTTACCAATTTCTGAGCCTGTAAACCTTTTGGGCTTCCATTAACTGATGATAAAGCATGGCAATGTGATCTGGCTCTTCTCTTCAGCTGGCACTGTTACCATAGAAACTTTAACGGTCTTTGGAAAATGGTATTTAAAAACTCTGAAATACATGATAGTGATATAACCACAGAGCGACAGCGCATACCTGCACCGCTTCAGTGTGTGTGTGTGTGTCCGTGCGTATGTGTGCGTGTGTGTGTGTGTGTGTGTATATGTGTGTGTGTATGTGCGTGTGTTAGTGTCTGTGTGTGTGTGTGTGTGTGTGCTTTTTTTCATTAACTGTAATTATGCGCTGATAAGAAAATCAAATACTGGGTTAACCTTCAATGTCAGGGCAACTAAACAGCCTTCTGCGAAGAAAAGAAAGGGTTAAACCTTGTTTAACCATGGTTTTGCAGGTAGAATTTTTTGATAACACTTTATTGGAGGGTAACATTCACAAGGCTACATGAGCCTACAACTGACATTAACCCGCGTAGACCTTTATAAGGTCTTATTCCAACAAACATTTGACAGACGGCGGGGTAGTGGGTGTAAGGGTTTGAACCAGCGTCTTTGTGGTCACAGCAAGTGTTTCACCCACTAGGCTCCTACCACCCACCAACCTCCAGTGTCAGTGCACTTTTTGGGGAGAAATCAGTCTTTATTATGGAAAAAAAAAATGTTAGTGTTAGGTCAACTGTCATAGAAGAGTGAATGCTGCACTTTTGTAACTTTCTATATTCATTCATTCATTTTCTGCAACAGCTTAATCCTTATTAGGGTCGCGGGTACCTGGAACCTATCCCAGGGTCTACAGGCACGAGGCAGGGACTGGGCAGGGCACTAGCTGACCACAGGGCACACACACACACATGCACACACACACACACACACACACACACACACACACACACACACACACACACACACACACA
>JBBIGA010171631.1:0-16424 GCA_037576975.1 Alestes dentex
CATTATTATTATTATTATTATTATTAATTATTAATATTATTATTCATATAATTATTATTATTATTAATAATAATAATAATAATAATTATTATTATTATTATTATTATTATTATTATTATTATTATTTATTATTATTATTTTTTTATTATTATTATTATTTATGTATTATTATTATTTATTATTATTATTATTATTGTTATTATTATTATTATTATTATTATTATTATTATTATTCTGTATTAATCTTATTATTCAGTCGATTTAAAGGTACCTTTCAAGGCACTCAATGATACCAGAGTAAACCAGAGCACAAAATTAATGATACAAAAGAAGGCATTAAAAATCAATAATTAGATACATTTCCAAGAGAAAATGTGAAGTTTGATTCCACAGAGCTGAACCACAGAGGGGCCATAAACTCATCGGCTCTTACCAAGTCATTTATGATTAAGGGTGGCTGAACGCGTAGCCACAATCACGGGCTGATTATCTTTAATTAGAGCACAAGGAACAGTCACAAACCCCTTTTTTTATAACTGAGCTTTAGTGTCTTGAAGTCTGTTTAGGAGTGTGTTGTGCGCCGCATTTGTTTCTCCAGATTTTGTTTGTTTCTGGCCGCCTTAGCTGTGATGTCACAGACTCTCTCTCCAATACATGTTCTGAAGGTGACTCGACAGTCTGCCCTCTCTCCCCACATACTGCAGACTACAGACCACTTCTGCAATCACACTAATATATACCACTGCAAAATGTTCCGTTTCTCAGGTTTTATCTTTTATAGGTGCAAGTATTGAACAGAACAGCTTTGCCTTAGTTTTTAAGAACTGCTGACAACATTTCTCCTAATTACCAAATAAAATATTGTTCTTTAAAGCATAATTGTGAAGGAAAGGACATCAAAATAAGAGAAATGATGCAGAGTTTACAGAGCTTGAATAATTCAAATAAAACAAATCTCTCCTTCATTCTTAAACATAACTGAAATAATTACCTTTGACAAACTTCTAGTAGTGTTTTACCATCCAGCTGGTCTCACTGTGAGAGGAGAGTGTCGATTACAGCAGTGTTTTTATACTTTTCCTCATTAAATAAGATGTGATTCAGGTGATCACTAATCAGTACCTCATGAAGCAGCATGAGGTGCTTGTGTAGGAATTTAACAGACACTGAGATGGAATGGTTGTCACTCATAGAGATGCCGATTTAAAAATAAATTGCAGTGGTCTCTTATTTTTTTTCCAGAGCTGTATTGCGTATATAATATAAATGAATAAAGCATTACACCGCTGTTGCTCTGAGGCTGTACAGAACGCCAGTAAAGATCTTATTCAGTCAGTTTTATCATCACCATGCCTGCCTTTCGAAAACGTTATTCATTTACGCTCATATTTAATTTGCATTATGTGTCAAAGTTAGGAGTTAAGGTGGGATGTGTTTAATTCATCAAGGGACCCGAGGCAAGCAAGCAGTGCTTAGGGAAAAAAACAGCAGCAGTTTTGAAATCAATAGTGCTTCTGTACTGCAGTAACTGCAGTAACACTTTATAATAACACCACTCTCATAAACGGTTTATTAATGGTTTCTAATCAGGTTGTTAATTACATTGTTGATAGTTTATAAATAATTAATAACCGGTTATAAACAAGTTACAACAGTTGCCATCCGTCAATGCAGGCTCACTATTTGGAAGATCTCAGATCCTGCTGGTTACTGAGTTTATCTTGTCTCTTTCTCAGACAGAATGTTAAACTGTCAGCTTCATCAGGTCTTTGTTAACATGATACCACCATTAAAACAAAAGATCTCACCAAATAGTGAGCCTGGCAGTTGGTGCCCTCCTCACCTTTCCTCTGGTATATGAAACCACTACCCGGTTCTGAGGGATCTGTGCTAAAACAAGTTATGAGATGATAGTAAACACTTTTTTGTAGCTGAAGCCTCAAAAAATAACCTTAGTGAGAGTTTTGATAAATCACCCATATGGATGTAATCCCTCCTCAGTGTTTTGAAATCCTTCCCACGGTGTTTCGCGTCTTAACATCAGCCAAGTTACGAAGGTTGTCAGATGTAAGGCTGCTCTTAGATCCTCTTTAACAGCAAAACAGTGTGTGTGTGTGTGTGTGTGTGTGTGTGTGTGTGTGTGTGTGTGTTTGCTTTAAATAACAGGGCATATGTGGCAGCACAAGTTTAAACCTTTTCATTCTTTTATTAAAAAATGAAAAGCTTTCTATTTTTGCACATCAGTGTCTACCATTAATGATTATGTATGAGTCATTCAGTATTTACAATGGATTGTTCAGTATTGTTCAGTAGATACTGAAATTTTTCAGTATCTGTTATGAATAATTCAGTAGTGATACAAATTATTCATTATCTACTATGAAATATTCAGTATCTACCGTGAATATCTAATTATCTACTATAATCAGAGCTGTTTTCAGGGGACTGCAGAAACCACCTCTGTAGAACGTCTTTCCGACCTGTTTTTGTGAAACCACAGGATCCTCTCCTGTAGAACGTCTTTCAGATCTGTTCTTGTGGAAACACAGGGACCACCCCTGTAGAACCTCTTTTAGACCCTTTTTCAAGGGGTGAAATGAGTACCAACTCTAAAAAACTGATGTTTGTTGATCACAAATTCCAACTGTCCTCAGTGTGTTTCAGATTGTTGGCTAACTCAGTGGCTGCTCCCTGCATAAGAAACACATCAACCATTTGCAAAAGACACTTAGGTATTGATGATTGAGGTCTGAGCCAATCAGAGGCAGAGTAGGGGTGGGTCTTTGCAGAATGCAGGTGGGAAAAAGTCCAGAGAAGGTAATCAAGAGTTTCTAAACATTTACTGACCTCCACCCCAAACAGTTTGTCCTCCAAGCTGTACAAATCTCATAGTGACACTAGCAGTTGGGATTCGAACCCCCATCCATCCAGCTGCCCATTTGTTGGAAGATAGCACCCGACAGACACTCACACACCCCATTCTGTGTGTTTCAGAGTGGTGTGTGTGGCTGTGAGAAGGGCTACACGGAGGTGATGACCACACATGGCTTTCTGGACTACTGTACCAAGACTCCTGGTGGGGACACTAGAAAGGCAGACGTGAAGACCAGCTCGGGGAGGTTAAAACCAGGCCCCTCACACATCCAGGACTTCTTCAGCGAGTGGTCCCTTCAGCCACTCAGTCCAGGTACGCCACATGTTCAGAATTGTGTAGACACCTGTTCTTTTACGGGATTTTAACCCAAGGAGTTTGTCCCCAGTTCGGTGCAGTAACAGCCCTTACTTTTCTGGAAGGCCAAGTTGTTGGAGCATTGTTGTGAGGGTTTGATTGCATTCAGCCCCGACATAATTAGTGAGGTCAGGTACTGATGTTGGATCACGAACACCACTTTGAGTCTTGTCAAAGGTATTGGATGGAGATGAAGAAATAAACTAAATACTACCTAGTCAGAATGTACATTCAAGTAAAACACCTGCATGGTTAGAGGAGGTTAGACATTTTGTGTAGGGAAGAGCATTTGGAAAAATGGAGCTGCAATAAAAACACCCCCTCATGAAACAAAGTGCTAAACAGTGACTGGATTATGTTTATTTAGGTTGACTGTACAAAAGAAACTTGATGTTTTAAATCTTGTATAGCCCACAGGGTATTTTTGAGCATCATTAAAATCGACAGTCTGTAAGCAGAATTTTTTTTTTCCGCATACTTTACTACAAAACAAATCAGTCAGTTGATGCCACCTAGAACAGATATTTCAAATGCAGATGAGGACGGCCCTCTGCCGCGGCAGTTTAGTGCCGGTGTGCCGGCGGCTGAGGGTTTAGAGTTATGGCAGATGAGCCTGCCGCCTTTATGACGCCTCAGGAGGGCGGCTGATATAGAACTGGGTTTATTATGCCGCAGTTTAGACCTGATGGAGATGCATGGAGGCAGGGGAATCCCCCGCGCCCTCCTGCCAAAGTTTCATTACAGTGTGATTTGTATCAGCCATAACGTAACATGAAAGTGTTGCTTTTCCACTGGCTTTAGGCCATTCCTGATTAGATCTGAATTTAGTGCTCCACACAACAGCTTCAGACGCCCCCAGTCAGCTCTATTGTCCAAAGCACTGGGGATCCCATGAAAACAGCCTGAGTCGTATCTTCTGGATGTGGCAGTGACTGTTTACAGCATTGTGCAAAAGTCCAAGGCGCCTGTACAAACAGTTTAAAGGCGTTTACGTGAGCAGTGAGGGTTTTTCTGCAGCAAAAATACATGTCAGAATAAATGCAAATGGACCAAAAAGCAGTGAAGAGTGTCCTGATCAGTTGTGTGCATTAATAGTGAATCCAGATCAGTTTGTGTGTAATCAGTGAATCCAGATCAGTTTGTGTGTAATCAGTGAATCCAGACCAGTTTTGTGTGTTAACAGTGAAAAGGAACTTTATCAGTTTTGTGCATGAACAGAATCCAGATCAGTTTTTCTGTATAAACAGTGAAAAGGATCTGGCTCAGTTTTGCATGTAAACAATGAAATGATTCAGATCAGTGTTGTGTGTGAACAGTAAGAGGATCTAGATCAGTTTTGTGTGTAAACAATAAAATGATCTAAATCATGTTTATGTGTAAAAAATAAAAGGATCTAAATCAGGTTTATGTGTAAACAACAAAAGGATCTAGATCAGTGTTGTGTGTAAACAGTTGATCCAGATCAGTTTTGTGTGGTGGGTTGATGGTCTTTAGTAGGTGTTTGATGACCTTGCTGGTCATCCTCTAGATCTTCATTCACCTGACTCACAGAGTCAAGAGTGAAGGTGGAGGCACTAATATATATTAGATATCACATCTGCACAATAGTGGCCCTGGGATCAGAAACGGATTAGTGATGAATGCTGTTTCAGAAGGCAGATAAATCTGTACACCTGTATCCTAAAGCTGTAAGGTATGTGTTTCTAATAGGGCTGGGCACGTTAACATGTTACCACTTTATTTTATCGTATTATTTACTTTTTAAAATCCTTTTATTTTGAACGTTCGGTGCTTTTTTGGGCTTGTGAGTGTGCAGAGCACGCAGCTCCGTGTCTCAGCTGGTTTTCGTGGGGGTCAGTGTCCCATTACTTTTGTCCATATTATATGGACATAAGTATTGGGACACCTGACCATTACACCAACAGGGACTTTGACCCTGCATTCAGATACATAGACTGTAATATGGAGTTGGTCCCCCTTTGCAGCTGCTATAATGGTTCTGCTCCCCATGCTCTGGACTCTGAGGGGAAATAGCTTTGGTTTTATATTTGATTTGATTACATTAATGTTTAAGTTGAGATTTACAGGAATATTTGAACTGTAACTGTGTAACAGTGTTAAAGGAAACACTGCTGTTAAAAAGCCCCAAACCAAATGTTATTTTTATCCATAAAGCAGTACTTTAAAAATAGAAGTGCACAATACACTACTTTAGAATTAATTGCTTAATTTTGCGTATAACAATGTGATTAATCGCAGAAAACCATATGATTAACTACGATTTATAAAATGTAATCGTTGCCCATCATTAGTTTCTAATAAAGCAGCCACTTAGAAATGCAAGGTCGGTGTTCCCAATAAAGTGGCCAGTGAGTGGAAACACAAAGTGTTCTTTAGTATAAGCACAAAGTATGCATTTCTAATAAAGTGGCCTCTTATTAGGAGCAATGCATTCTTATTATGAATGCATTGGCTGTTGAGGGCTGTTTTGAACAAATAAGACTGTATTGTAGTTTTTTAGCACGGCTTCCCCCACTCCCTGGAGCGAAAGGAATTGTTTTTCCAGGAAATTTTCAGGAGCTGAGAGGAAAAACTGGTCCAGCTGCTCTTTAAAGAAAGCGATGTCAGGTCGGAGGCTGAAGCGAAGCGTCACAGCTGCTCTCTGTCAGTCTGATGTGATGAGTGGTGTGTTTTTGTGTGTGTGTTTGTGTGTGATTTTGCAGACGGAAGAATAAGGATGTGGGTGTATGGGGCCACAGCTGGAGGCTTCATTCTCATCCTGTTCATCATCGCCGTGTCCTTTCTCTTCTGGTACGTACAAACCATATCATTATATAGAAGGTGCATCGCTTGCATGTCTCCTGGAAGCGTTTCCAGAGCAGGAAAGCTTTGAGGATATTAATAGCACTTGTCACACATTGTTATCTGATTTGATGATGTGTGGATTTTTGATAAAAAAAATTACCATACTGGCTGCATGCGCCGCTGCTTTTTGGCAGCCAAGGGGCTCTAACCTGAAATCCAGCGTGATTCTGCCATCTAGTGGAAGAATTCAGTATTCAAGATTATTTATTTGTTACATATATAGTGCAAGAATAACATGAAATGTAACGTTTGTTAAACTGGAAAGTGAACAACTATAAATGAAACTATGCTAAATAAAACCTTTCTAAGATGAAAGAATCTGTAACAGTGCATGTCTGTCTCTTAGACTGTCCTTTAACTTTAAATGCGCTCGTCCACTGTTTCAGCACTTAGTAACTCCTTAAATATCTAACACTCATCTGGTGATCCACATTATAATTATAACTATAATTACAATTATAGTATGTGGCTTTTGTAGGTCAGTAGTAATGAATTTTAAAATTATAAAATTTTCTGTCTGTGATAAAAGAACTGTGGTATTTTATTTTACTCATGTAAAATTTTAACTGAGCCATGTTGGGTTTTTTTTTATTAAGAAAGCTGACTCCCCCCCACCCCCAAGATGAAATAATTTTTTATTGGTGAAAATACTGTGAATTTATTTGTTAGTAAAGAATATTGAGTGTATTTTAATAACTATTGAGTGAGTAACATGCAAATGTAGAAATTCTCAATGTATGCCCAAACTTTTGACTGGTCATGTTATATAGCAAAAGGAACAAGCCAAGATTAAATAAAATGGAAGGAAATAAAAAGAAAACTGCTTGGCTGAAGGCTGAAGATCCGAACTGTCAGCAGAAACGTTCCTGATGGATCTGAGCTGGTAATAAGCTCCTCGTAAAGCATCTCCACTTTCCTTCTTTCTTGCTGCACAGATGTCCAGCATTTGATGAGTTTTAGGATCTGATTTTGAGATGCTCAGTAATGGATGGAGGCACCGATCGATGTTTTAAAGTTTTAAACACTGATAGAAGAACTTTAAAATCAATCCAAAAAATCAATAAATGGTGAGGTAAAGTTTCACAAAGTAAAACAAAAGTAAAGCTGGATCATATGAGCCCAAAAAGTGAGGACAGTCCAGTAGAAATGTCCTCTACTGTTGGACACTCTTGTAGTTTGCCTGAAATACTGGTAACAACAAATGATACATTGTCATCATAGAGTAAAAGCTCCTTATATGGAAGTTCCCCAGTTTGTGTTGATGCTTGAGATGTCAGGCGTCATGCTGAGCTTTGTTTGGTGTTCCTGTGTCACGCAGAACCAAAGTTACTGTAACTGAAAAACATATAATAATAAAAGCCACTATTGGGGTTTAAAAACAGCATCACAAACAAATGAACATAAAGAACAAAAATGAACAAACGTCTTTTGTTTTAGTAAGTTTCAGTAACAAAGAGAAAAACCACAAGATCTTTGAAACCAGGAGAACTTTCAGGATAGTCTCCACCCACGAGTGGGTGGGGAAAATCCACAGAGGGAGGGGCTCCGGAGAACGGCTAAGTGGCAAAATGAATGAATCTTTTTTCGAGTCATTTCGTTCATTTTAGCAAAATATAATTAAAATTGTTACCTGTTACCTGTTACCTGTAACCCTCGAAAATTCTCGAAAAACCCAAAGGCTCAAAACAGGTGAATCAATAATTCCAATACAGAAACTATTGGAAGTTGCGCAAATGTGCATGCGTGACTGAACGAATCACTCCCCCGAGACGACCCCATGTAAAAAATTCTAGCTCCGCCACTGTTAAACACCGGTTCTAGACTGTTTTACACCTGTTATATTTACTGAAATCAGAGTTTACTGATACAGTCTGAGTTCTGAGGGTAAACAGCGGTTCTAGACTGTTTTACACTGTTTATATTTACTGAAATCAGAGTTCACTGATACACTCTGAGTTCTGAGGGTTAAAAACACACCGGTGTTCTGAAAGTACATACAAGGGGAAATTTTAGTGTTTGTTAATCACAATATTCATGATTTTGCAATATTGATATATAAAAGGGGTTTGATCTCTGCTACAAAAACTGACATAAACATGTTATAACATGTTATAACCATTGTCATAACCTGTCAACAGGTCATTACCATTGGCAGTAATTCTTATGACAGATACCACAATTACTGCCAGTGATAATGATGCTGTTATTTCATTGGACATGAGATGTGATGACAGTTTATGACAAGTGTTATGACATGTTTAAGTCAGTGTTATGTAGCAGAGTTCAAGTGTTACCTGTAGAGGTCCTGTAACCAATCACCTTTCTGTATGTTTTTGAATAATCAAGAAATCTGTCAAAATCAGTCAATTCACTTAAAGGGCTCTACATAGTACCTAAACTGTCATGTTTTACCTTACAAGATCAGAACTCAATATAACACTAGGTAGAACCATTTTTAGAGGTTCTTCATCATAGATAAGAACCATTTCACCAGGCAAATAAACAATTAGGTTTTCCGATTGTTCTTAAACATAAGTGAAAAATGCCTAAAACATTTTCTTGCCTAAAGAATCATGTTTGCATGTTGAGAACCTTTCAAAGGTCCAAAGGCTCTTTAAATGCTGTGAAAGGTCTTTTCTAATGGTTGCTTCTAGAACTGTTATGTGGCAGTTCATTCATCTCATTTGTAGAAACATTCTTCAGAACAGTTCACTGAAAAGTTCTTGCAAAGAACCGTTCTTTTCAACATTATATTTAAGTGTGTATATGATAAGGATTCTGGAATCTTGATCATGAATTGTATGTTACTGGCTAAAGAACCCTTAAACCCTTTTTAACACAATTGGGAATGCAGGTCCAACAGAACAACACAAGGTTCCCATATCTACATTGAGGACATAGATGTGATCCTCTCTACTCTATACAAACCCTCTGGACAAAAAAAGCAATGGTGATACACACCATACTGTATGGTTAGTAAATATTAAGTGAGTAACGAGCAAATGTAGAAATCTTAGCTTGTGGAAAAACTAATGGTAGTGTATGTGATGTGTGCAACTTTGAACCTTAAATTAGGTAAGCTTCTTCATCCTCTGTTCTTCTTCTCTTTTCCAGCAGCAGACCGGTCAAACACAGCAAGAGCCTGTCTCCTCCTCAGAAGGCCCTGGCCCTGGCCTACGACGGAGATGTGGACATGTGATGGACATCTTTTCCAGCGACTTGGGCCTCAAAAAGCACACTCACACACCGAATGGAGGGAGCATTTCAAAGCTTTCTTCTCTCCCAGGAGACCTTCTGCATTCGCCCCAAAAATAGTCCGTCACTGTGGCTGCGGCAGAGCTTCAGCCAGATTTCCTCTGACGTCAAACCAAGGGAGCGCTAACCTTTAGGAAGCTGTTTTCACAGCCAAAATGTGTTTGTTTACACAGCTGGTGGTAGGAAGGACCCCAATGTGGATCAGCGCTCACACAAAACATCACGACATTCGGAGGGGTCACAGCGACGCGGCCAGTGACATTCCAGGAAGCAGGAGACTCTCTGAACCTCACTTTGATTTTTCCTACATCTGACATTATAAAAGACATAGAAAAATGATTAAAAAATGAACCACAGGAAGGACATTTTGAGTTACTCCTCTTCTTTTCTGTCTGTTGCACAAAAACGACCAAACTCTAACTGACTTTGGTGTCGAGGACACAAAAAAAAAAAAAAAAAAAAACAGGTGTTATGCACTATATTAGTGCTCTCTGGTTCTTATTCATGTATTTACATATTTATTTATTTATTTATTTTCAAATTTCAATTTTTTTCATTGTAATGCAAGAACTTTGCTGTGAACTGGTGTTTCTCATCATTAATACCACATGAATGTGTGCGTATATGCAGATACGACCTTAATCCTAAACCAAAACACAGACTGGATAGGCCTCAGTTTCGTCCGCATGTCATGCAAGTAATTTTCTGGTCGCCCTTAGTAATAGACCCCTGCAGCTGTGGCCAGTGTCAGAGTAAAGGAAAATTCAAGATAAGATATTCTCTGTCCAGCCTGTTTCTCCTAAACAGAACTGAAATCTTTTTAACATCAATATGAGATTCTGACCATTTTCTCCCACTTCTTAAATTCAGCTCCTGAGAAAGAGCTTCCTCTGCTCTCAGCCCGATCCCAGTTTAAGATCTTAAAATGAAATTTCTTTTCACTCACTGCTCTGATCTTTATTTGTCTCACATCATCAGATCTTCACATCAACCAGAAGATCCAAAAGAAAACTTGTTTTTTATAAATGAGTCTGAAATTTGTCTCAGTGATCAAATTCAAGTCTCGACTCCCAAAGTCAGACAGTTTTGATCCAAGTTGATTCTTTTGCTCCTTATTTCTCCTAAAGGGGGTCTAGGAGAAACAAGTCAGACTCAATAATCTCCAGATCAGAATAGGATTTTTTTCTGATAACACAAAAAAGGACTGTTGTGAACGACAAAGATCGGGCTGAGATTAGAGGAAGGCTTTTTCTCAGTCGTGTGGAAATGTGAGAGAATGGTCAAAACTTCGTACTGATGGTCAAAATGTCGGCCTGGTGGTTAGGGAGTTGCCCCTGTGATCGTAAGGCTGTAGGTTCGAATCCCAGTGGCACCACTGCCCGTGGCACCACTGAGGTACCCTTGAGCAATGTGCCATCCCCATACACTGCTCCCCGGGCACCGCGTTCCTGGCTGCACACAGCTTCACTTGGTGAATGGGTTAAATTAGTTAAATTGATTCAATGGGTTAAATACAGGGAACAATTTCATACTGTTCACACAGTGCGCTGTGGTGTGTTCACCCATATCAAACGGACATTTTACACTTTACACTTTAAAACTGAGCTCAGTAATGTTAAGGAGAAACAGGCTGGACAAAGAAGAGTTCTTATTCTGAATGTTCCTTTCCTCTGGAATGGTTAAACAGCGACTCTGGGATGCTGACTTTCACTTTCACTCCTGGGAAAATGATGGAACCACTGTGCTGAGACGATGTTCATCCAGCTTTTTAATTCCTAGCAAATAAACAAATCCCAAATACAAAAGTAAACAGGAGTAAATTGCAATTGTTTGAATCAAAAAAGGCAGGAAACAGAACAAAGGAACAAATGCAGTCTCAGCATTCTCTCAATAGTTCAATTTTAGCAAAAAAGTTCCAAAGAATGAACCTGTATTGATAATCCCATTAACAAACAATGTCCATCAATCAGAGTGGATGACATAAATGCCATGCTGCCATGGGACAGATTCTTCAGGTGAGGGGAACATGAGCCAGGGTGTAACCAACTGGAGACCTCAGGGCTGAGAGAGAGAAAACATAAAACACATTTACAACAACCTGATTGACATGATGGTGAATGGACAGTGACTTTAGATTCGAGCTGGGCTTAATTTCCCACCTGTAGGACTTAACTTACTCTACCTTACCTAACCTTAAGTAAGGAAATAGAGCCAAAGAACAGGTGAAATTAACTGAGGAAAAGGGAGAAAACAAAGGGAAAGTAAGGATGGAGGGAGCCCAAGCCCAGTAATCTGGAGACCAGGATTGCTGGACTCTGTGACTGAAGGTTATTGTCATGCACACCAGTCGTGTGATGTCAATGGGGCACCGCAAATGAGCTCATCACTCAGTATATAAACAAGAAAAGGGTATGTACAGGTTCCTCAGTCCCTGAGTTACCTTTTCACCAGCCCAGATCCTGCCATCATCTGACCGTGAGTACCCGTGTGTATACCAGTCTATTTTACTATACCATGTGTGAGAGTGAGAACGCGGATTCCCAGTGGGAATCTTTACTCCATTAGAGGGCATTCTTAGAGCAACTGCATGGATCACCTCCTCACTCGCGTCTATCACTGGGCTAACTGCCAGTGGCTCGTTCTAACAGATATAAGAGAAAAAAATGGATGGGTTGACCAAAAGCAGATAGAAAATGCAAAACCAAACAAATGAATGGAAACAGGAGTCCATGTTTATAACCAAGCTGTGAAAAAAATATGAATGAAATGGATTTTCAGAAAAGCCAAAGGAAAAGCCGCTCTAACACAAGAGAACAAGGTCACCATGGCCAAACCGGAAGCAGTGATGGAGTGCGGATGGTTGATTATAATTTTTCCATAATTTTGTCCTCTTTTAGATATGCAACAAAACTAATTTAATCAGTTAAAATAATTTCAGGTGTTTTACAAAGCCAGAGTGTTCAGTCATTAAACAAAAATGTATCATTGTGACACATCTTTCATTTGTTTATTTGCCAGGAAGTAAAAAAAAAAACTGTGAAATCCTCCAATTGCAGTGGTCCCATCATCTTTGCCAGGGTAAATTGCTTGAGGGTGCCCTTTTTCTAAAGCACCAGTAGACCTACACAGAAGGACATCTATGGCACATCTATTTTCAGTTTAGCACAGAAAAATCCTGCAAAATAAAAAAGAAAAAAAAAACATTTAAGCAGTTTTAACTTTCACCTGTACTGTACAGGTGGATCAAGTTTCACTGGGTCACTTTCAAACTGCCTCTTTTTCAACCCACATTAACCCCTATTTGTTCAACATGGCTTTTACTGGCCTTTCTATTGAATATTACATTGACTTTGATACAGTTTATAAATCCAAGCTCCCCCAAACCTACCAGACCTAATAGTTCCCTCGGAAGCATTAGGAATCCATGTGTTTAGTAGAATTAGATCAAGTCTGGACCAAGAACATAGTGTGGCCTTCTTCACTGGTCTAGGGGTTCGACCATTTGAGTCAATGTTTAAAAGGAACATTCTGTATTTTTTTTTCCATTTACAGGCAGGGAACAGTAAAATAAAGAAAGAAACTTGACCCAGTCCACATTCCTGATCTTCTAATTCGTGATTTACTGCCTCAAGAGGTGGCAAAGAGTTACTAAACCCTCGGGCACTAGAGGGCAGTAGAGGGCGCCAGAACATTGTGTTTAGGTAGGTCCTGCTTCACAAATTATTTGGCCTTTTGCAAGTGGAATGTACTGTAAGTGTGGGTGTGTTCAGGTGTATCATGGTAGTATTTATTTATTTATTTATTTGATTGATTGATTGATTGATTGGTTGGTTTGCCTAATTAAAGAAGCTGTAAGTAGACATTTCCATTAAAACTTGAGCTTTTGAGACAGGTGAGTACCTCTCTACATGCTGTAGGTGTGTAATGCGACTTGGAGCTAAATAAAGGGTGCCAGAATGGGTTCCTTGGAGCGATGCCACAGAAGAACCACTTTTGATTATCTAAAGAAAAATTCCATGGACAACCAATGGCCAGTTAAGAGTGTAGGCTGTGTTGGAAAGCCCTTTTTCTTTTCTATAGTACCAAAATTGCATTGTTGATCCCCATTTTGCCCATTGCTTTGGAATCCTAGCACGTTGCTGGAAGAAAATAGTGCTCTGACTTTACTTGATTCAAATGTGCTCCCTGGTTTCACATGAAAAACATTCACCATATTACAATGTATCACAGTTCATATATCACAATTATTATACTTTGGTTTAGTTCAGGCATTTTTCCACTGCAAAAAAGGACCTTTAGATTTTGCACCACATAACTGGAATTGGGCTTTTTGTAATTGAAAATGCATCCAGTACAAGGAAATCTTTTTTACTGTTCTAATTTAAGACAACGTTGCTGATCACTCTTACAGACCAGGAAGAGCACCAGAACGTGA
Organism: Alestes dentex; assembly: GCA_037576975.1. Lineage (NCBI taxonomy): Eukaryota > Metazoa > Chordata > Actinopteri > Characiformes > Alestidae > Alestes > Alestes dentex. The sequence continues at coordinate 13,785 of JBBIGA010171631.1, forward strand.
GGTAAAATAGTGTGTTGATTTGTTGATTGCTATTTAGTGACATTTGCTAGTCAGAAAACCATTCCTCAACAGAGCTTCGACACTGGACAGGGAAACCTTATTTGTTATTGTAGATTTTTTTTTGGTGGTGAAAGTGCTCAGAATTCATATGCTTTTGAGTGGCATGAAATAACCAAAAGGACATGTTGGTAACTGCAGTTTTTAGGTTTTAGCTGCCTCTCAGGCAGGCAAGAAATGGGCCAGAACTAATACTGTAAGTTCTGTCTGTGTATGTTCAGGTCAGTTCTTGTTTTTGAAGGTCCAGTGGAAAAGCATCCTCACATTTGGCAACAACTGTAATGATGTAAAATAATTTTATTCATGTGGAAGTGCTGTATGAAGTAAAAACTGCACAGTACAGTAAGTGGCGTTTCTGGCTATGTCAGCACTCTAGGCAACATTTGTTGAATGGGGGTCGGGTGGTGATCGAGAAACATTTTTATCAGACGAGGGAGGGGCGTGGGTTGCATCCTATTGGCAGATGCCCTGTTGGTGCCTATATTGACGATGCCTAGAAACGCCCGTCAGTACAGCTGTAAGGTTTGGAAAGTGTCTTGTGCTTGAACGGAAATGACCACTATGAAGTGAGTGCAGAAAATCTGGGATTTTTAAAGAAAATTTAATCACTGCCCCTAGCATGTCTGAAGTAAATAGACAAATCGATTAATTTATTCTATTACAATGCACAGATTTTTGTATACTAAGTTTTCATTCCTGCCTTTAGCACTTCACCCCCAAAATCCGGCATAAAATACAAGCTACCCCTCCACCCTCTGATATGCTTACCTGCAAGTTTGTATGTTGACCGTTACCTACAGTGTCCTTTGCAGGCCAGTAAAGACTTTAAAAGGATGTTGCTAAACCCATCTGATCAAACGTCATCTCTTCAGCCCATCTGTGAATTAGTCCACCTCGGAAAGTACCTCAGAAACTGTACAGCCTTGGATCAGTGTAAAGAGTTTTTCATTTCTTTTAAACCTGGCTGACAAAACTTTGACAAAATGGCAATATTCTGAATATTTGGGGACCCGATTGTAAGTATGCATGCTCGACTGATTTTATCATAATGAATTTATTCCAAAAGTGGCCTTGCATTTATTAGTTACGGGAACCTCTGTTTGTTTTCATCTGCGTTTTAACAATGGTGTCCGACAGCGAGTCTTCACGGGGGACGAACTGTCCTTCGGCCCCTCTGGACCACGTTGTTTACGCGGCCTCTTCTGTAATGTTAAATATGCTCAGAATATACAGCTGCCTGAAAAACACTGAGTTTCAGTTTACAGTGTGCTCTCTGTTCTAACTGTGTGTACTTGAAGAATCGAACGAAAATGCTAATAAATTGTGATACTCTGTGGGAAATACTTGTCGTTACTCTTTATCCCAACCATATTTGCTCTGATGAGTCCATAAGTAACTGAACAGTGACAAATAAAAGCAGTGGTTTTGTTCTGTACTCCCAGGATGTTGAATTAGAAATGAAACATTCCGTGTTAAATATAGCCGTCTTGTGCTATTATTATAGTTCTCAGTTACTCTTCCAGCAAAATTAACCTCTATGGACTCTATGGCCTATCTGTCAATAAGCTTGTTCATAAACGCCTTCTCTTGTTATTTATCCCCATAAAGACCCTCTTTTCTTTCTCTCCGGGTCGACCTGAGGAGAATGGGTTCCCCTTTTGAGTCTTGGTTCCTCCTGAGGTTTTATCCTCCAGCTGTGGGAATTTTTCCTCACCACTGTCTGTTTCTCCATCTCATCTTCTCCTGTTGTTCTTCGTTCTCTCTGTAGTCGGTGTGTGGAAGATGCCACCAGTCGGTTCTTCTCTCAGTTCTCCATTCTCCTCAACATCTCCCTATTCCTCTGGGAGAGTTTTTCTCCGTTTGTGGAGGAGTGGACTCTACTCTCGTGTATTGTCTCGTTCGTCTGTCTCTCTGCTGTCCTCTGTACTGTGGCGGCATCTCTGGAGCTTCGCTCCTGTGGGTGCTGGGGGTGTTTTTGATGGTTCTTCTGGATGAACCCCCACATTTCTTCTGATGTCACTGTGTGTGTGTGTGTGTGTGTGTGTGTGTGTGTGTGTATGTGTGTGTGTGTGTGTGTGTGTGTGTTGGGTCACCGCAGCTCCACAAAGTCCTGGGCTTGGTTTTCAGTGGACTCCACCTGATCATCTTTCTCCTGAAGAGCTGGAAGATCTTTCATTAATCTCCATCACCGAAATGAGATATGGCCTGCCGTTTCCATGGACCCCGGTCAGCGAGGATGGCTGCTGTGAGCCGGTTTGTGACGTTGTGGGTGTCGGACTGATGTTCTGTGTTTTTGAACTTTTATACAGAAATTAGAGCCACACAGAAGATCTAATTATCTGTCTACACATCATTTTAAAAATTATTCTGTTTTATCTGGATGTTTTTAAGATTTTTATTCTTTCACTTCCACCCAAAACACAACAATGAAATAAGATTTTTATTATACCTGTAGAGTTAAAATCAACAAACTCTCTCAGAGAACTAAAACTAAACATAATTCTTCTTTCTCTTCTTCTTTCTCTTTCGGCTTTACCCTTCAGGGGTCGCCACAGCGAATCATCTGTCTCCATTTAGTCCTAT
>JBBIGA010171668.1:0-15000 GCA_037576975.1 Alestes dentex
GCCTCTTCTGTGCTTGATCGGGATGTTTTGATTTTATATGATAAATTAATCCCGACGTTGAGAAAGTCTTTGTGGATTCACCCCCTCTAGAAATTTCTTAAGAAATTTCCGCGTGTCTTTCTTAAGCCGCTTTCAGACCGAACGCGGCAAGCGGGGTGCATTGAGCGCAACTCGCTGTTTTTTGAGAGGAAGCGCAAGCCTTGCGGTGAGTGCAGCGCATGCCGTGTTTGGTCTGAAAGCGCCGTTTGAAATATTGAAATGCGCCCACACGGCAGACATGCTGACTCTAATCCAGTCCGCGTCACTGTTTTGGTTGCGTTAAAAAAAAAATTCGGTGGCCGGCCGAATAATTGGTGCATCCCTACTAAATATCGTGCACAATTTCTATATTCCCAATATACCATTTTGATTTGCATTGCAATCTACTTAGTGGTCACGCAGTAGTGCTTGGTAACTTCACCCTCACCTGGAGGAGGAAACGGTTCACTAAATTAGTGTGAATTAAGTTTTTTTAGCTTGACCACAAGTGTAAAAGAGATGACTCAGTGCCACCCTCTTGAGCATCCACCAGATCCAGCTAATGAACCTCTTCGGGAGTCCTTGATTGGCTGGATCAGATGTAGTGGTGTTGTTTAAGGCGGGGGGCAACATGTCAGGGGCCTTTCTACTTCCAGCACCTCCCCCTTTGATCAGCCCTACAGCGAACAAACCACACATTGGTCATAACTCGACCAGAGCATCCTTTTTCATCTGAGAACACACACATGTGGCTGTGACGCTCTGTTCTCGTCTGTTTAAAATATTCAGAGGTTCTGTGGTGGAAGGCGTACGTGAGCCGAGCTTTGCCTGGCAGCTAGAGAAGCTGGTCGGCTCATTAGAGCAGACAGATGCTCATTGCTCGGCTTGAGCAGGTTTTACAAAGCGCAGCTATCCCTCCTAACCTCCCTCTGTCATCTCCAGCCGCCTTGCTTTGTTCTGCTACACGTGTTCCGTGATGAAGGGGTCCCAGCCATGCGAACACATCAATCCCACTTCAAACATTGTCTTATATTATGGCTGCACGGTATGGAGGTAAATATTCATAACATGTTTATACTGCTACATATTGCCCTTGCGATTCCTTCCAGCTTATTAAAGCTGGAATGTTTCAAAATGTTTGTTTATGTTTATGTTTACGTTTACGGCATTTAGCAGACGCTCTTGTCCAGAGCGATGTACATCAGTACATTTACCCATTCACATATCTATGGAGCCTAAGCTATAAAAACACCCCATTTTCAAATCACAGCTTTTGTGATGTCATAAAACACTTGCTGCCTTTGGTGTAAGTCACAGTACAGGGCGGCCATTCTTAAATTTTATATTTATAAAATATAATTACTTCTTTAAAAGACAGCTTCTCCTAAATGTCCATTTTCCAAGTCTCTGTCTATCCCTTTGAATTAAAAAAACTGTTTTGACATTTGATATCTAAATGGAGTCTTTTCTGACTGGCTATCTTACATTCTATCTCATTCGGAATGCCGACACACGCTTTATAGCTTCTGTGTGAATGGACGGGGCTAAATTGCTGTGGTCTGAATAGATGTATGTATGTAAATGAGTTGGTGTTTTGTGACATCACATTTCCTAGTGTATGGACTTGGAAGTTAGTGGTGCATTCTGGGATGTGGGACCTTTAAATGGGCCTACAACATAATTTTCTGATTACAAATATTTAAATCGCTGCTTATTCCTCTTTTATGATGGTTAATTTTTTCTATGATAGAAAACTCGTACACTGTACATGAATGGTTCTATTTAGCACAAAAAGGGGTTCTTTTTTGGTCTGATATATCAGAACCCTTTTTGCAGAGATTGTGGGGGAGAGGAGCTGGCAGGATGTTAGCTGGGTTTCTGGATGCTGGTTTTGGCCGGCTGCTGCAGCTCCGATGGCCTCTCTGGGAGGAACAGGCTGCCTGTTCCTACCTGCCACATGCGCGCGCGCACACACACACACACACACACACACATATATGTATGCGCCAGTACATAGGCACCAAATCCAATAAGCACATTCATGCACAGGCACTGTCTCAGAGACACACGTGAACATGAAAACTGTCTGTCTATCTCTCTCTCTCTGTCTCTCACACACACACACACACACACACACACACACTCGTGCAGGCTCTCCACTTGGCATAGTGTGACTGGGATAGGCGGCTAATTTAGCGCTTTTGCTGCATCGAGGTAAGAGGATCTGTAAGCGTAGTGTGGGTGGGTGGTTTTTTCTCTCCCCCCCCCCCCCCCACTGCCTCTCTCCTTCTCCCTCTGCCTCTCTCTCTCTTCCTCTCTCCTTCTCTCCCTTGCTCAGTGTCTCTCACTCCATCTTTCTCAGTTCTAGCAGCTGCCTGTGGACGTCTGTCCCTGTGCTAATGGTCTCAGTGATTAAAGTTTCTAACACTCATCTGATGTTCTCTGGTGAAGGCCCCGAGGCTGGACCAAACTGGACAGGAGAGAGACACTTTTGCTCACATCCAGACTAGAACTGTACACGTGTGTAGATGGATGTGTGAGGTGAACACTCTAAGTGCCACCACCTGTATTAATCAGAGTGTTTGTCTTTAGGCCATTGGCATGCATAACCCTGATCCTGGCTCAGCCTGACCTGACCCCACATTTAACCTTGATCTGTGTCCCGGAGCTTGAGCACAATCAGAATTCCGTGGCTCAAGCACTTTTCACTACTGTCAGAATGTTGTGACTTGAGCTCATCTATCCTTGATCAAACTCCCACGACCTGAACACATTTAGCATGTGTAGGGATGATATGGCTCAAACATGTTTAACCTCTATCAGTGTTTTGTGGCTCAAGCACATGTCACCTTAGTCGGAATCCCTTGGTTCAAGCACATTTATCCTTGATCACAGGATCACATTTAACCATTATCAGAAACTGAATTTACTGGTGCATTGAAAGTTACAAAGTAACAACTGTAAAAATATATATTTTTAGCCCAAAAAAAACTCTATATGTTTATACATACATAAATAAATATAGAAAGTTAGTCAACCAAGATGAGTCAACAAGTTAGTCATAGTAATTATTAAACTATATATTTACAAGACTTTAATACAAACACGATGCACCGTAAAACATCAATAATAACTCTAGACTTCATTATTTGCTGTTGGAATCTGGAATTTTAACCCCTACAGGTTAACGGAAAAATAAAGAGGCCTCAAAGCAGTTTAATTCAGATTCATGTTGTCTCTTTTGTTTATGAGAGTTCAAAGCGTGTTCTTCTGAAGCTTCTTTCATCCTTGCGAATATGAGCAGTGGTGAGCGGTATGCATTCATGAGTATCCTCAATAATTATGAGGCAATTTGTTTCATACAGACAGGCTGGACTCAGGACAATGTGCATATGAATTATGCATATGTCCTAGGGCCCAGCAGGTGGGAAAGTAATAAACATTTGTACGCTTTCATTTCTGTGTCAAATGAAATATTCCATGTGTGTGTGTGTGTGTGTGTGTGTGTGTGTGTGTGTGTGTGTGTGTTTGTGTGTTTGTGTGTGTATTTGTGTGATGGGTCCACAGTATGGACAATGCGGTTGAATTCGTTATTAGAATCTCATTTTCATATTTATATAACAATAAACATTCATATTTAACAATAAATATTACTTGTGGGACTGATTTAAAATGATAAATAACCAACCTCTATCGTTTTTGATGCCAATAAGGTATTTCTGATGTTTGACCTTTCAAACCATCCTTAGTAGTACAGGCTGAACTCCAGCTGCATGCAGCTCACAGAATCGCTGACCGTAGCCCTCTTGCTTTTCTTTTAAAGTGACACCTTGATAAGTGTGAATTCCTTGGTTCTTGTGAATACTGCCACATATTGAAAATTGTCTGATGTATTAAAGCACCAATATCATCACTTTTCTGAAATTAAAAATGTTGCTCAAGTTTCAAAATGAACATTAATTCCCCCCATCTATACAATCTATATATCTACATAGATCCACATTACTCGCCCCATTCACGCTGAAGTGTTTCAGCCCCATGCTGCCTTTTGAATGAGCCGCAAGACCACCAATCAGAAAATAGATGTTCTACATACATCAGCAACAGGAAATTCCTGTTTTATTATAAGGGACAAAAATAGGTTGGTAAAATGTGTGAGAATGAATTATGATGAATTATGAATGATATTTTTGGTTTAAATATGGAAAATGTAGAAGATGGGCCCTTTCAAAGCGTCTCAGCTTACCAGTGTCTGTAATGGTAAGAAATAAATAATTTACTTTTGTCAGATCACATGAACACCTTCAGTACCTAGTAACATTTACCTATGATTGGTCACCCTCTCAGAAACACTGATTGGTTAGACTTATTTGCATATTGCAGCCTATTGCAGAGACAGATATTGCCATAACGATAAATAGACGATATGTTGTGAACCTCTAGTGTGTATGTGTGTAACTCCATGTAAACAGTGATTATCCTGACAGTGTCATGGACCAAACGTCAGCTCCATTTCAGCTCCATGAAAAAGACTTTTCCCTCCGCTCCTTCAAACCCACAGAATAGTCCCGCCTGACTGCAGATGGTTCGGACCGCTGCGGATATCCAGAGCCACTCAGACGATTACTCGCCGCTTGACTTAATGTTACATAAAGGCTTTTCATTTGGGGGTAAAGGCTGGCAGCCATGTTTTATTTACCACTTGTGCATTATTGAAGGCATATTTCTGGCTGGTATCTGTGTTGAAGTGTCCCAGCCATCCTTCACTGAACACTTCCGCACCATTCCAAACTACTTTATATCTATTTGAATTATTGTGGTTTGCTGGGTAGAGGGGAAACCTGACACCGTTTTAGCAAGTGGATCCGAAGCTTCTAATCCGACATTCAAATGTGTATGTGAGCGTAAACTACTCCAAGTGTTCCTCCTCCAGTTTGTCTTCTTTTTAACTCCCTTTACTCTTAACATCTGGTGGAAATCCTGAGAGCCTTCTAAACTTTCAGAGAAGGCCTGACGATTTCCTGGTACCAAGAAAATCACCATATTACTTGCAATTAAAGTATTGTAGTAATCCCCTTATATTGTTATTCTGCTTGGAAGGTAGTGACTTAAAATCTTGAAGTGCCCAACAGAAAATTGTCAATTTTTTCCCCATTATATCTAGGTAGATGTACCCAAGTAAGCTCGCCCCAATGGTTAGGGCTTCATTAGCTGGACTGAGTTCCTGGCTCTACATGTTAGATTAACTATCAAACATAATTACAAACCGGTTTTGATTTCTCAAAACTCTTTATCAAAAGAGTCACTGAAAAGCTTTTTGTCTGTGTATATTACAGTCTGTTTTAACAACCAAAAATATTCATTTGCACTAAATCCTATTACTATTAGAAATGACTATTTATTGTACATATTTTTGCTATTTTAGTTTTCACATTCACAACCCAAACTAAAAGCCTCCTCAACATGTAACATCTTTTAAACTTTTCCAGAAGGCTTTATGACTCCATGGACATTAATGAAGCCTTATTCTGTTGTTATAAAGGCTGCTTTAGTCACCTAACATTTGCTGAAATAAGCCATTATAAAAGCTTAAGTATATTTATGTCAGAAAGGTTTACGTACATATCTTACAAATGTTGACCTTTAGTGGGGTGTAACCAAAAATGAGAAGAAGTTGGGTGGAAATGGTCCTCTCTGGCTCTCTGGCAGAGGCTGTAAAACAGCTGACTGGTCTCAAAGGCCTAGTGTAAAGATTGGGCAGGGGGGTCACCTGGAAGAGAGAGTGAGAGAGAGAGAGAGAGAGAGAGAGAGTAGTCTGATGCTAAGGCTTTAATGAACACCTATGGCTAGGTTTATGGGACTGAATATGAATGACAGTTCTTCACATCATTTCACATACACAGATGGAACTGCTGCCAAAGTACAGCACCGGATATACAGGCGCAATAAAGGCCTGCTGTCCCACGATATGTCAATCGCCTAAGTATAATAGCAGTGACGTGTTGATTTGATCTAAAATAGGCTTTTGCTTCATCTGGTGTACGGCTAATCCTGCCCTGAAAACAAATGCCAGCGCATCACTTGCTCATCCATTCATTCTGCTGCATCCAAGCCTCACCCCCGCTTCTGATTCCCATGCTCCAGGGGGAGAGAGTGATAGTGAACAAAGACAGATTAGCAGCTACTTATAGTCAGCTTGTTGTTAGCAGAAGTGGATGGAGCCACAGGGTGCTGATTGAGCTGGGATGGAACTTGAATCCCTGGAATTGAGAATGGTGGCCTGCAGGAATAAGCATTTGCTGATGTCATTTGCTGATTGGTGGCCTGATTGGTGTCTGTCCCAGACACCCGAAACATCAGAATTTCAAACATTAGGGTCTGTTATAATGTATTTACAGGGCTGATCCAAGTAATTTGCTGGCTCTTACCAAGCCATTTATGGGTGAGAACAGCTGAATGTGTAGCAGCATTCACAGGCTGATTTTTAGCTAAGCCATAACAAAAGGCGACACACGTCTGACCAGAGTCCGTTTGAGAGTCTTCGGTGTGTTTTGCAAAGCATTTTTTACTCTGCATCTCTGTTTTGTCCTTTTGCAGGCATCATAGGTGTGGTGTCACAATGCTCACAACACTATCTCACCTATATAGACTCATTAGGTGACTCACCCCAACTGCTATCTCTCCATTACGTTGTGTCGGAGATTCGACCACATAAATTAAAATTTTAAACAGTCAAAACGTCCCCTACTCATCTGATCGATTAGCTGTGTGCAAGCACAACACACCAGATATTAACAGACTTTTTGATGTTGGAATTTTGCCAAAATTCAATACTAACCTTGAGTTCAAGCCCTTGTAGAAGTCGCCTACAATTTGTTTCAAGCTTCAAATTTATGTTAAATGCGAATATAGCACTGAGCCAACACTGTTTACCCTTTCAGACGTTCTGTCCATAAGCTCCTCAGAACATTTTAAGGAGCAGGAATACGATGCATTAGAGAGCCATTCTATTCTATATACACCATTCTATTCTAGAATAATTTATTTTTAGTTGTCATCTGGTTCTGCCCTATTTCTTAGCACAGTACCTCATTTTATAGCAGTCATAGTTTTTGGTTCCTTTACCTTGTTAACGTCATCTTCAAAAAACACAGCTTGACATGGTCTTACATCATAAAATTGGCAGTGAGGTGTAGTGCTCTGTTTTGTGTATGTGTGTGTTATTGTAACCTGAAGATTACAGAAGGTGTGCATAATCTCAGTAGTGTACCAAAACTCCTGATGGCACAGCGTGAGCATGAGTCAACACACCAAACAGGCAGCAACACTGCCACTTTGTTTCATTATGTTCTCAGAGCTTTAGGACTGCTAGCCTGCAAGGGCATTTGGCAAAGACAAAGTAGCGATGGATTCAGAAGGGTCATATATTTTTATTGGCTAATAACTAACAAAGGATTTCTCACGTCATCCCCCTGGCCATCCTGTGTTACGAAGAAGATGCTAGTGATCACCAGTCATGAAATATGGACCACCAGCCATTAGGGAGGCTGAAGGCATCTCTTTAGGCTTAAAAGGTCTCAGCAGTCAAAAAGGTGAACATTTAAAATGTATACATGACTATTCAAGATTTAAGAGAGTTTATTGTCAGCCCAGTCACATACTCGAGTACACAGAGGGTTGAAATAGTGTTCTCTGAAGTAAATAGTGTACATAGACCAGATCAGTAAAAGAAAGACAAAAAAAACTTCTGCAACAATATAATGCAGCATCAACGTACAAAACAGGCGGGTAGTGCAAATACGACTGTATTCTGAATTAGAGCATTTTTAGAAATTTCTTAGGCAGTTTTTATAAAAAAAAGTGTAGGAGCAGTGAGTTTAGGATGGCTAAAAGTGTCATGTGCATTTTTTAGCGGTTTCTGTACGAGGTCAGACTCTGTTCAAACCCCTGATATTAGGTGCAGGCTCTGAGTTCAGGAATCTGAAGGCTTGTGGAAAGAAGAAGTTGTGTCTTGTAGTGGTGGTTCTGATACTTTTTCCAGACATCAGGGAGGTCCATCTGAGGGTTTGGTGGGATCTGTGATGATGCCGGTTATGCGGCGGATGCAGCGTTTCTTATACAGTTCTGTGGGTGGTGGGAGGGGCACACAGATGACCTTCTCAGCTGTCCTCACCAGCCACTGAAGGGTGGTGAGGACAAGAAGGCATTGAACCTTCAAGTGCCCCTTACAGAACAGACCAGCATTGCTCAAACATCTCACTCAGGCTAAAATATTAATAACTTGTATAACACAGTGATATTCAGTGAATATGATTAAACATAAGTGAGAAAAGTGATTCAATTTAAATAAGTGATAAAGCCAGAAGAATCGCTGGAACGATGATTTTCATAAAACGTTTTATTTTCACAAAATGTATTTTCACATATGTACATCATGTCACCATTTTATGTTTTGTGTTTTTTTTCTTCCAATATGTTAAATTTGGCAAGGCAAATCTTAAGATAATTAAATCAAATTGACATTCATTTTCATATTTTTTTTATTTAGCCAGTGAAGAAAAGGTGTTGGGGGTGGTGTTCAGACTTTTCCTGGCAGCTGAAATCATCTTTAATTTAGTCAATATATTGAATATGCCTCATGTTTAGATTGTAGATGATTATACGATTATTTTACTTTGTAGATGGCTTTTACTACAAAAAATTATATTACATTGAGGGTAACACATCCTGGGCATTTCACATTGAGGATGACACAACGGTGTGGAGTTTGCATGTTCTTTGGGAGATGCAGTTTCCTCCTACAGTCCAAAGCAATGCACGTCAGGTGAACTGGAGATGCTAAATAGACCCTAGGTTGGACTGTGTGTGTACTTGTCTCTGTTTCCTGCGATGGACTGTCAACCTGTCTTGAGTGTTTCTCTCCTATTTCACCCTATGACTGCTGGGATAGACTCCAGCTCCCATGACCTGGTTAGGATAAGCAGCTCAGATAATGGATGTTTGTTGTGTAGAGAAATTGTTTTATTCTGCTGACTCACTGAGCATTATTCAAGCATGGCTTGAGAAGCATTAACAATCAATTTAACTTTATTTATACAACACCTCTCAAACAAATCAAACTGCAATTCAGAGTGCTTTACATTGAATCATGTACTTTACAAGTGACTGACAAAATGTAAGATGTTCAAATGGACTTTGGAACCAGAGGATCTGAGGCTCCTTCCTGGTTCAGAAAATCAAGAGCAGTTTGTCTGGTTCAAGGCCATGTAGACACTTATGAACTAATAACATTTTTTAGATCAATACAAACAGGTGACCAGTGTAAAAACTCTTCTCTTCGTCTTAGTCAGCATATGAATTAATCATTACTAATTTATCATATTGTATGACAGACCAATAGTGACAATAGTCTAGCCTGCAAGTTTTAAAAGTGTGCCTCAGTCTCTTTGCGTTGCCCATTTGGTAGATGTTCTTCAGGTGATAAAATGTTATTTTTGTGATTATTGAGGATGTTACTTTTTACGTGCTGGCAATTAGTGCAATTATGGAGGGTTACTATACACAAAACGCAGCCACTTTCAGTTTTTCTTTATGGATCTTGGTCTTTAAAGGTTTGTTTGCCGCTCTGTTGAAATCTTGAGGCAGACCATGATTGCGTTCCTGCTGTAGAACGCTATCTACAGCCTCCACGACCACCCATCAGGCCTTTTTTATTTATTCATATGCAGAACCCAAAGCAGGCAGAGGCAGTCTAACGAAGCCTCTATCTCGCTCGCTGTTGCTCTGAAATATTGCTTTGCACGCCTCCTCCATGGATCCGAATCCTCGCAGGAGCACATTAGAGACCAGAACTGCTTGTCGAAAAAGCCGCACACACACACATTCACATATACATTCGCTCCTAATTTTTTTCTCCAAATTTAAGAATAAAAAAAAGATGTTTTATTTTTTTCTCGTTCTGTCCCTGTTTACTACCAAGGAACCCTATGGCAGTGATTTTGCCTTGGGATTTTCAGTGGCAACAGAATGCCACATGGAGCCTGGAGACAAATTCGAAGCAAGGAGAACTTATTTCTGTTCTTCGTGGCAGGATGAAAGGAGTCTGTGTTAAGCCTGACATTCTTCTTAATGTGATTCACCATGGGCCGGGACACATGCTCACAGGCCAGCCGGAATCACGGCTCCTTCAAAAAAAAGTCCCGTCTGTTATTAGCCCACCAGCCTGGGGCAGGCTGTCCTGGCAGATTGAGGTTATCCTAAAGAAGCTTCAGATAAGAGCAGCGGTCCCCAGCTTTCAAGCCAACTCCTACCCACGTAATCAAGGTTCACTGAATCCTGTAAGTCCCAGAACACAAAATCTCCTGGAGGTTTTGGTGCCACTGGGCTCAAACAGTGGTTCCCAAACCTGGTTCTTTTTGGAGAGGACCATTCGTCCCTCATTTATGTGGCAGGGTTCCTACTGATGATATGTGTAGAAAGTTGTCCTTCAGTTTCCCAAGTTCCAGATTTAATGAGGGGTTAATGTTTGTATCTTGTGAATAAGGCCATCACTTTTGATCATGGCTCTTCATGGTTCGTTTGACACAATGCAGATGAGGACAAATGTTTACGTTCATTAAGGTTCCATCTTGTAAATGAGGGGAGATTGTTAATAGATCGTGGATGGCATCGTGCCCTTGCATCACCAAATATACTCTGGCGGCTGTAAATGTACCTGGACAGCCCGTCCAAGTAAAGTCTGTGTGTGGTTACCTGATATCTGAACACAAATTATACTAACAGTCTTGGACTCAAGTGCAAGTGCCAATGGACATACTCCAGAGAAGATTTTAACATTTGACTATGATTAATTATCTACACGTGGTTCCCCCCTGCAGAGAGACTCCTACGGAAGACAGACCCATCTGAAGTCATTTGGCCTGGGAGAAACATAGAAATAACACAGTAGGCTATGCTAACATCGCCAATGATGAATGAATGCCAGTTGGGGGCCAGTTAGAATTACCCATGTGAGATTATGCTAAATGAAGCCCGCTAGCGTTCATTCATCATTAACCACGTTAGCATTTTTGATAAACGGCTCCTTTAACCCCTCATGAGCCAGCCTGACAAGACGAGCAGACGGGACGTCTTATTGAGGCTTCAGCCATTAATCATCGAACTGTCAGAGATACAGTCAAGGTGACTTTGTCATTGCATGTGCCCACGTTGTCTCTGAGCAAGAGCTAGCCCCTAGTTTTTCATGCATGGGACTAACCCAGATTGGTTCTGGGCTACATGTTTTGTTTACATCTTGATTTAAAATGGCAGATCAGGGTACAGTTGTTTCAGAGCATCCTTGAATGACCCACATGCTCCCACTCTCAGATGCATACGGGATATTAAATTGGTCAGAGTACACTTCCCACTTTATTGACCACCTTTGGTTGGTGTATTTAAAGGGTGAATCAAGCAAAAGCAATTTCACACTTCAGTCGCACAAAGGTAATTCAATGCTAACACCTCACACACCCACATACACAGACTTTCACACATATTTGCACTTGCGGAGATACACACACTTATCAGTGCAAGTGTGGGCGAGGGCTCGTTAACTGGGGATCAAGAGATGTCTTGCGATGAACCAGCAGACCAGTGAGCACCACACACACTCGCTAACACACTGGACCTCCACCACGGCCTCTGCTAATGCTGTATCTCTGGATCAGCATAGTGTTTACACACTTAATAGCAGGTATAACAAATCAAGATACTAACAAGCTTTTAATGAAATTGGACACACTCCAAAAAGTATGAAGGCTAAAAACCATAAATCATAGCAGCGGCCATGTCTCAGAACCACTATTTTCATTTTATATAGGGTCAGAACCCACATAAGCAAGTTTATTTAATATTATTTAATTGTGGAACTGGAGCACATCTACTTAAGGTAGGGGCCTTTTCCACTGCTTTGGTAGCCAACCTCCTCCTGCCCAGATTTTGGACTGTTCAGTGAAAAATGCCTCCAATCCCTATGACAAGACATTGTCCATCTTGTGATTAGAGGCACTGAACAATGAAAAAAATATGTGAGAGGACGTTGGTTCTTAGGGGAATGCTGTTATGATGCCACCCGTGTGTGATTAGCGTCAGACTGTCTAGCAGGCCATGCTTAACAGCCTGTGCTTGTGAGAGTGTGTGTGTGTGTGTGTGTGTGTGTGTGTGTGTGTGTGTGTGTGTGTGTGTGTGTGTGTTGGTGTGTTGAGTTCTTCTAGGGGGCCAGATGTCCCCAGGATGATGAAAACATGGAAATGTGTGACACTGTGTGGAAATACGGCTGCTTTCCATCACTTTTCTCTTAAAAACTTTCAATTCTTTCAATGCTTTTATAATGGATCACGTTAAGGTTAACACTGCACCATTTTCACACACTCATACAGAAGACTGTGAAAACTGTATCAAGGCAGGGGTATGTGTGTGTGTGTGCGCGCGTGTGTGTGTATGTGGCCATAATCACATCAGACAGTGTATTGTCAGTGCCCTCTTTTACCCTCGGCGAATCACTGCATGTATGGCTTGTGACAGAAATGTTGAGCGACAACAACACATTAAAGGGAGACTTTAGCAGAAAATCAAACTCCACCCAGCTCTTCATTAAGGTGGAGCAGACTTGTAGGCGTGGTTTAAGGCGCAGTTTGAATCATAAAATGAACTAAAGTAAAAAATCAGGTTTAATTGACATCATGACAGCACTAAACACAGGTGGACTGAGCACATGCCATGTCCAGGGAAGCTGTCAGACTGAAGAGAGAAAAGGATAAAGAGGGAAAGCAATGGGCCAAACTAGATGAGGTGAGAGGAGAAAAAGAAAAGATAACAATAGGAGAAAAGAGAGAATGTTGTTTTGTAGTGATCTGTGCTATAGGACACAGGGTGGGATGGTGTTTCCTTACCATCCTATCAGGGAAATTCTGTATTATACCCCACCTCCCCCACCTCTTTCTTTCTCTCTCTCTCTCTCTTCTTTGCCTAAGGCACTAAAGCACTTTCTTCTGCCTGGCTTGAGGTGTGTGTGTGTGTGTGTGTGTGTGTGTGTGTGTATGTTGGGCTGATTTGTTTCGAGCGCTGTAGTTGTCTTACACTTATGCATTTGGACGCTGCGGTTTTTCTGACAAGGCATCAACGACAGCAAACGGGGACAAAGGCCAGAAGTTGAAGTTTTTCGGTCACGCTTTATTTTACAGTCCCTTAAGTTCTAGGTATTAACAGGGTAAATGTGAGGTACGAACTCTAAAGTACTAGAAAATCCTTTCGGGTCCCTATTATTATTTTGGGTAAATGACACTGAAATGCTGAATACAGTTGTAGATATTAAGCTAACAAAGGGCCCATTACTTTCTTTTGCAGTCTAGATCCAAGTACCCTAATAATGTTCTTAGATCCAGACTGTAAAAGCAAGTGACATTCCTTACTGTGTTTTTAGTGGGTCTTTACTTTTCTTTTAAAACAGGTAATTCTACAGTAAAACTTCAGTCTGTGTGAGTGTGTTTCTACTGACCGCCTTGTCATTCTATGTAATTGTCCACATATACTTGAGATATTTTAATATGTTTATCTGCTAAATATCTTGTACCTGTATAATTTAGTTAGACTATCTTGGTACTTACCCTTATTTTACCCAAAATAATTACACAGCACTTTTATTTGTATCTCACACTTACCCAGTCAATAGCTGGAACGTAAGGACTGTAACAGAAAATGCTATGCCTGCAGAAGAAAAAAAAACTCACAACCTCTGTGTGTTTCTCTCCTGTATTTTTTTATTTATAAGCTGCGGAGCTCTTCACCTTACCATCACAGGAAAAATGTACATCCCAAATGTAGTTTGGGCCACATTTGAACTATGAAAGGTAGCTTCTTTTATTTTGCACTGGATCTCCAAAGCCAATGTGTCTAACAGTTAATAAATGGTAGCTTAGACACATTTTCCTAGTTGATCACCTAAACAAGACGCACTCACCTTAAATTGTTTTGTTTTTCAAATAATCTCAATTAGACCTACATGGCCTATTGCTGGTGGGGGTGGTGGGGGTCACGTTGTTTGGTAACGCTTCCACCTTTTGTGCAGAGAGCGCCAGGTTCCCAGCAGTCGAGCCTGTGTCCTGAGTGTTTGCTGACCTATCGGATCAAAGAACTAAATCACAGCCTCCACATGACAGGATTAGTTTTAATATAGTATTGCGACTAACGGTGCATTCATGTCTCAGCAGGAACTGTGAAGTTTTTCCAGTTCCCAAGTGGGAAACATCTGTTCGAACCCCTTCTTGGACTGTCAAGATTGTTCCAAGTTACTTTTCCAAGTAGTCCTTTCATTACTTGCCAGCATTATATTAACATTGTTAATCCCAAAAGGAGATTCCAAGTGGGATTATTCTGAGCTACTGATTGTCATGGAATGTCGTAGCATCTGAATCTGAATCATGCAAAAAAAAAAAAAAAAAGATAAATTGCAGCCTTTAATCAATATCAACATTTATTTTAGAAATCACACAAGCAAGTCTGTTACTGAACAAAACCCTAGATGATTTAGCCATGCATTTAGTGCAATGCTATTCAGCAGTTCTGCGTTATCCTCTAGTTGTACATTAGCCTCTTAGCTCAAGTGCAGAACTTAAGAAGCAACCTTCAGACATGGACCGTATTTGGGTGGGAGGGACTGGGCACTTAGATTTATAGCCGAAGTGTTCTTTTCATTTCAGGAAACCTTTAGCCTCCTCCATCTTCGGCCTCATAGTTGCAGCACGGCCGTAAGCGAATCTTCGCCCGAGCCTTTCATATCCGCACGCTGGTCCTCATAACACCTGAACAGCACTCCATCCACCATCTGTAATTCCGTGTTTCACTGAAGCTCATGAAGCAGAGCACAAATAAAGCTGCTGCACTGAGAGAGAGCAACGTATAAATGGAGCTCATACATCTCAGAGTGTCTCTCTCTCTCTCAGG
>JBBIGA010171688.1:0-16422 GCA_037576975.1 Alestes dentex
TGTGTGTGTGTGTGTGTGTGTGTGTGTGTGTGTGTGTGTGTGTGTGTGTCTGTGTGTGTCTGTGTGTGTCTGTGTGTCTGTGTGTCTGTGTGTCTGTGTGTGTGTGCGCTCATGAAGGAATATGTGTTTGTTTAGGGGGGAGGTTTGTGCTTATAAATGATTTGGTGTATGACTGTTATGGTTACACACAAAAACATTCGTTCCACTGTGATAATCCAGTTATCTTTTGTAAATGTTTTATAAAATTAATAATTATTGTATATTGCACTTTTAACCAAATAAATATCATTTATCCGTGCTGACAATTGACTGCATAATCGTCATCAATGGTAGGCAATTAATTATTATTGTAAGAGAAGACACTACAAAGAGTATATGTGCAATTGTATTCAGTCATCCTAAATGCAGCCATTATCCAATTAGCCTTGCACTGAAGTGGAATTTATGTCCCAAGGCCCCTTTGGCGGTAGACGAGAGAGATGACTACAAAAGGCTTTGCCATTTGTAGCCATCAGACCTCTTTCTGACCAGATGTCTTGAGGACAGATATGTATTAAGCCTAGTCCTGGATTACACAGTATTTTGAAAGGATTTTTTTTAGTGTGAAGAAAATTATAGTCCATGTCTAGGCTTAATCCCCATCCTCCCTGTGATGTTTCTGTGTTGCTCTTTCAAAACAGTTACATTTTGTCTGTTTTACCCTGAGGTCCCTCTCGTCTCTCCTGTTCTCTCTCTCCTGCATGCTGGGGCTTGTTCCATCAAACAAGCCACAGAGTCGAGTGTGAGGGATCACGAATTTCACCAAGCCAGGAAAAGCAGTGAGACAAGCTGGAGCAGAGAGGGGGGCGGACCATGTCCACTGTGCCTTTTGTCTCTCACCATGAAAACCTTTTTCTGGCATCAGACAGCTTGAGGTCCTCTAAGTGTTCAGGACACTTTTGTTAGCCACCTGCAGGGTTTGTTTGCTGTAGTTTATGAGCCAGTGGTGAAGCGTTTTGTTGGAAGGATTTGGGTACAGGTTCTATCAGCTACCTGAAAGAGAAGGTAGTGAGGCAGACCAGGTAATGTAGCCACACAGTACTGCACTGAACTGCAAGTTTATTGTGTACACTTGCTTTGTCCCTGCACACATCGACCATTTTATGTTCCACTGTATGATTTGTAGATTTACATTTACTGACTGTAGCCCATCTGTTGCTACATAATTTATCCACCATCTGCCCCATCCATCAGTAGAAAGTGAGCTCTGCTGACAAGATATTGTTTAAGTGGAACAATCTCAGCACAGCAGTGTTACCAACATGGTAGTAGTATGGTAATGTGTTATGCTGATTTGTATGGAAAAAGATTAATTAGTGCCTCTAACCGTATACCTGGAATAAGGCGTATTTAATGAAGTGAGTACAGTGGTTTGTTTTTTTTTTTTTTAAACCGTATTTACACAAACAAGCACAACACATGCAACCATGCCACCATCCCTAAATAATACCTGACCAACAGTGGTCCTAAAGATTTTTTTTTTCATTATTTTTGATAGAGTAGTGGTCAAACGACAAATTGTACAGCGGTGGATGTGTTGCAGTCGGATTGCAAACAAACTACACCAATATGGTAACTGAGATACATTTCTGTGAAGCCACAGGGTAGAGGTACCTAATAAACTGCCAAAGATATCTTTATATTGTAAGACAATGATTACACTTTTTAAATGAAACAAAAATGAATCTTAAACATTGCATTGTGTCTCTGTGTATTTATGGATCAGCATTGACTCTCCAGCTTCTGCGGTGCCTTAGCAAGATGGGATCTTCCCTCTGGCCTAGTTGCATCTGCATGAGGAAACGTTTTCCAAGTAAACAGTGATGCACTTCCGTAAAACATTCTGTCATAAACATAAAGAGATTCATGTACTTAAGTTTATTTTTTTTTTCTGGTCTTGTTCATCTTGTTCTGGGAAAGCTACGTTTATCTAGGGCTTCTTTCCTTATGCATGTGTGTGCTTGCTTGCCAATTACCAGTTTTAAAGATACACCGCAGAACAAAAGCCAGTGTTTCAAAAAGTGAATCATCCCGATGACCGTATATGATTACTGTGTGTTTAAAACATTACCGTGGAAGTAAATGTCCCGCTTTTTGGTGAAATATGAGTGGGTCCGTATAACGTCAGTCCGTAGAATTGAGTTTGTATTACTGATTTTGGAACCTTTCCTGTGTGTTTTTATCAATGCTGCGATGGAAAACATTACTGATACTGATATTGACATTTGAAAATTCTGGTCACTAAAATAAAATTTTATGATGAATTTTCATACCACCCCATTCCTAGAACACACACATACACATGTGTTTGTGTGTGCTTGAAAGTACAGTACATTTCTCTCTATTTCCATTGGAGGAAATAGAGAGAAATGTACCGTACTCTAGAGAGTAAAAAAGGGGAAGAGATTTTGTTAGAGACTCTACAGCAGTTACTCAGGCATGCGTCATGTGCTTGTGGGGATTTTTGAGCCACATGATCGAAATGGCAACTGTACCTAGCTTATGTATGAGTGTAGGCGCTCTACATCCTAAACAGTGGCACTTTCCCACATATCAAAATACCTATCACGCATAACGCTGCCTGTCTGTGTGGGTGTAATGTGTCAGACACTTCCACCAGCTTTAAAACTTCCACTCACAGCTCCCCAGGGGGCCGAAAGTAGATATGAGAGAGAATCTGTTGCCAGCCCTGAAGGTTTTGGCTCTTTGAAAGCTCAAGTGACCAAAAATTAGTGAAACCTCATTGGAAGAGGATAGTCAATTTGCCAGCAACCAGCACATGTTTACTGACGTTCAGTTTAACTTCAAACATGTTGTTTGTAATGATAAGTTGCCCCAACAGCAGCGAACATTCAGATATAGTATTGCCAGAGCTTAAGGAGCCTGGCAACTTCCAATTCTTCCCATTATACCGAAGAAATGACTGAAATCCACTAGAGGGCACCTGGGAGAACATCCTTATTGAATTAGGGTAAATGGGCCTAAATGACTAAATAAAATATTTACAGTTGTTTTTATGCAGGAACACACTACAGAGGAATGTAATACATTTAAAAATAAGAAAAAGTATCAGGTTTCTGGCAGTAGTATGCTAACATTCTGGTTACTGGGTGCTGATTCATTGGCGAGTTAAGCAGCTCATTGGCCATTTATGCTCACTGATGTCATCCATAATCTACAAACTACAGTTAAAAACAAAAGCTCCATGTGAACCATATGTCCGTCCCTTAGCATGTCCCCTAAACCTGGACAGCCCATCCCACAACCCAGGGATCCCCATCTCCAGTCCTGGGGGGCTGGGTGTCCAGCACAGAAGTTCCCCTCTTCAAACACACTCACTAAACCTGGCAGTTAACTGGTGAGATGCATTGTGTTTGAGCAGGGAAATCAATAAACTATGCTGCAAACCAGCCCACCAGGCCTTGAATGAGAGATTCCTTCTATAAACTGCATTTATGAGTGAACAGCATAAGATAAGATGAATCTTTATTGTCATTGTCACTTTTCCAAGGATGTCCCATTTTAAGCATGTCCCATTGACTGTAAATATGAGTAGAAACCACATCCTTTAGTCTGTATATATGAGTGGACAGTACGTCCCATAGACTATATTAATGCCTGGACCATCTGTCCCATAAACAGTATATATGAGTGGACAGCATGTCCCATTGAATGTAAAAAAGGGTCGAAACCACATCCCATAGCCTGTATATATGATTGCACCGCACGGCCCATAGACTATGTGTGTAGTCAGTCTCATGAACTGTAATTATGAGTGATAGATTGTATATTTGAGGGGAACTTCTGTCCTGTAGACTATATACATGAGTTAACAGCATATCCCATAGACTGTGTAAATGAAAGGGCAGTACGTCCCATAAACTGTATATATACTGTAAATGAACAGTATGTCCTAAAATCTGTGTATTTGATGAGTGCAGCCTCTGAGTGATGTTTTGTCCGGGCTAGCTGAGATCACTGTGAAAACCCTGGGGCTTGGGGTTTGCCAGCTTTCCGTCGATGTTTAACATAAATTAATTGTATTATTTATAACTCCTGGCGAGGTTTGATGTCCGTGTCAGTAGCCTACTCTTAATCCTTTGCCAATTGATGGAATATAAATCTATTGACACAAACATGTATTTGCCATGACCAGCGGCCCAAACAGATAATGTTAGTTTGCTGTTTTCAGTTTCTATAAAAATGTTGTCAGTTGTGTACAGAAATAAACAAGGTGTTTTGGAGTTGTTGTATAACATTATAATGCTATGAGATGGTGTAACTTGTTAAACGCACATGTGCTTTGTGCCTTATTGTCATTAACAGCATTGAGCTGCAGCATCATTAAACAGCAGGCTACCAACTTATCCAGCACTGCCATTTGCAGTTCAAAACGTCGATGTCGAAGAGTGTGGGAGCTATTGTGTGAGAATTGCTGCAAAATAATTATGTGCTACTGAACTGTGTGGGCATGATATTTGAAAATGCAAGCTTGAGTCATTTTCAAGTTTTGTAATCAGAGCAGGATTGGAGGCAGATATTGTCGTACTGAGAGGCTGTACCCTACGAAGAGACATGAGTGAGAGAATTGCAAACAAGAAAAGAGGTAAGGCAGCTGTGCTTCTACACTTCACTCCTGAAACATTCACAGTCTCTTGGAGCAGTTTTCAGGGTCGTTGCTTGAATGACTACCTGACACATAATTTCTTATTATATTCATAATTAACAACCAAATGATTGACTACTTACACAGTAGTTGCTATGGATAAAAGTGCTATCAGGTTGCCCTTCATTACCATAATACCAAGTATTTATGATTACCATAAGTAATTTATGATTCAATTATGAGTGATTAACAAATTGTTAGATAAACATTAAACTGTTGGTTACTTTAAAACTAACCTTCATTTGGGTGATGACAGGGATGTGTTGGGTCTGGGATGTAAAAGGTGGATCAGAGTATTTGATCTGGTTGTGTGACGTGTAGAGACATAGGAGATGGTGTCGTGGAGAATTGGAGCGAAAGTCTAAGCCTGAAACTTAGTCGAGAAATCAAATGGAGTCCGAGGGATGTGGCGTCGCTGTTTATTGAAGCATCAGCCTGTGACCTAAGGGAGGAGCAATCAGAGATCTCTCTAGCAGGATCTGCACTGAGGTTTAAAAGGCCCCAGAATTCAACACCCCTTTTTGATTCAACCTACTTATCGGTTTTCCACCAACAAGTCCTAATTACTCCATTTGCATATCTCCACCTTTCCCAGTTTATACCACTAATTAAAAGTTCAGTGATCACTAATTAATATTCAGTCATATCTGGCACAACCTGGCTACCAATATCTCATAACTGGGTACGTCCCTGTTAAAAAAAAAAACAAAATATGTCCATGGGCCTTGTGAACAACTCCTGTCCAGTTCAGTCCAGTTTGGTTGCATAGACTTATTTTAGGGTTCGTTTTGACACATCTGATGTGTAGCAGCGTTGCTTTAAAGGACGCATGCAATGGAAAGATGCTCAGACGCAGGTGCTCAGCATCAGCTGATACTCTTTGGGGAATTTTGAGACTTCCCAGTCGCCAGATTCCCATCACATATTCCCATCGTCTAAAAGGCTGAGGGAGATGTGGTTCAAACTATATGTTTGTTCATTTACATTTTATAACCATGTATTTCTACCATGTCAATCACCATCAATCTGTCAATTTCCAAAAATGGATATAATCACAGAGTTTATTAACAGAAAAACACAGGAAAAGGACACAGGGCAAAACACAGAATCCAAAGACAAACACTAAGCAAGAAACAAACTAAGTCAAAAGTGAACCAGGTAACACTACAGCAGCAGTACACAGGGGTATTTATACTGACTAGGGAAACGAGAACACCTGAGTAGGGGAACATACAGGAACACGTCACAGGTGAACAGGACAACAAGGGGCGTGGCCAAAACAACAACAAACTCACATGGAAGACACGTGGCCAGGGTAAACCATACAACGGCACATGATACAGGGGGGATGTAAACAACAAACCAGAAAATGAGAAAAAGACAAAAAAAGGATAAAATAATAGTTACATGTTGCATTCGTCAGATTTATGGCATGCCTCGATAGACATGAAGGTATACATCAAATTGAGCAATAGAAAGAAGGTTTGCAAAGTGATTTAATTCTATACTGGAGTTTATTTTGATACATGGCGTGGCTGCTGTATTTCGTACTTCATTTTGATAAACTTACAATTGGTGAATTTGATGTCTTATTTTAAATATGTTTTGATGTATCTTTGTGTGTGGCTAATAACTGTAGTTTTTTTTTTTCAATAAAATCTTAACTGCTAATATCAATCATAATATCTGAATAATATTTGTAGAACAGTACAGCACAGTAACATGTACACTTACCCTCTGTTGCCCCCTTTGGAAAATACACTCAATTACTACATCCCTTCCTGTGTTCAAATGTTTAATCATCCCTTTCATTCATTCGTTCATTATTAAATCACAAATGAATTATTTCTTGTTACTTAAAAAGTCAAATTCAATCTCCTTTTTGTTTTATGCATTTACTGTATGTGTCATACATCAGCACATTTTGCTAAAAAGTGTGATAATGTGACATATATTTATCAACAGGTCCAAAAGGCTGGATCAGAGGGGAAAGCTGGATCTGCCGTGAGGAAATTGGAGAGACAGAAGCCGCGGGAAGTGACGTTTCTAGGCAGCTGTCGGTGGGGAGGCACTAACTGGGTACCAATTGGGCACTTAGATGGCGCAAAATCTCACTTGTTTTCTCTTGTATACGCGCATACATGCTTCTTGCGTCAGTCAAACATACTTCTTCGTCCCTCCCAAATTATATCAAAATATGAGTGTAAATCTCTAGATCAGGGGTGTCTAGTTTTATCCGCAAATGGCTATTGTGGCTCTCGTCCAGTCCATTTCTGTATATGTTTTTATTATTTTATCCATTAATTCTAGACACACTTGGGTTATTCATTAATTCTGGACTGATTCGGGTTATCCATTCATTCTGGACTTGTTTGGGAAGACATCAAGTGGGACTAAATTAAAGATATGGGTGTAAGTCTCTACAGCAAGGTTGTCCAGTTTTATCTGCAAAAGGGGGTGTGGCTGTTGTCGAATTCTTTAAATGTTTTGTAATTATATCCATTCATTCCTGACTCATTCTGATTATCCATTCATGCTGTACTCGCTTGGGAGGGCCTTCTAGTGCTACTTGATGATTTCTTGAAGCCAGAAGACTTTATCAAGTGGCAGTTCACCTTACAACAAGTTCTCCTGTTTTATAACAAGTTCTCGGTAATCGCATAGCATTGTAAACCATTAGAGGGTCTGCCATAGGCCTACAAACAGAGATCTGCCACATTTGGTTCGGTCAACACACTACCTTTTGGCCTAGTGCTTAGGGAGTTGTCCCTGTGATCAAAAGGTTGTGGATTTGAATCCCAGGACTGCTAGAGGCACCACTGAGGTACACCAATTCATCAGTACACCTGCACTCTGCAGCATCATTCTCATAGTGTAAGAAAGTTACTGACCAATGTTCTACGATTTCAATAATGTAGGAGGCTGGATAGGATTATATAATGGAGGATGTAGCAACTGACACTTGTTTGTTTGATGTTTATGTATAGTTATGGTTGGTGGTCGATGAAGCACAGAGTTTCCTCAGGTATTGTATTAATTTTATGGCAATTTTGAAGGTATCTTAACTTGTAGTGGCATTGAACTATAGTCATATCGTTACATGTACACCAATTGTTGTTCACATTACATTAGGTCTTTCTATGTACTGGAGCTTTTATGAAGCACATCATTTCGGGCTTTGATGGTGCAGTCCATAAAGTTACCTGTTGGAGAGCAACCAAGAGTATAGTAGTGTTTGTGTGTCCTACATACCTACGTATTATTACATTTTTTAAGAATGTATTGCTTGGCACTTTATACAGCACACTCTGATCTTACAAATAAATCACCATGTAAACAAGAAGTTTAAATCCAATTGAAAATCAGATGAGTAATGAGCAAGTCATGGCTGATTTGATCATGAGAACTCACCACATTTCAATACACCTGCGTGTGTCTACATGTGGATATTCTTCTCAGCTCACCAACCAATCAGCCCTCAGTGCCCAAAAATGCTTGCCCTCCTGTACTGAAACCTGTTTGCTTTAGAAAAAAACCCCAACATGTGTTGGTAGTTTTTTGTTTTTTTTTTTACTTTATGTAGGACTTTCTTGTACCATTTGTACTTTCTTGTGTGCTCACTTGCTGTTAGCTGTACGTACGTCAGCAAGCATGCTGTATTTGTTGTTGTGGGCAAATATTTTATTAACATTTTTAGCCTCAGTAAGCACTTGCTCACAGGCACTCTTTGGTGTTTCCCCATAATTTTTGGTTTAATGGTAATAATGCCAATGGGTTCTGCTATGTGTTTTATGTTTATGGTGTCTACACTGGAAAACTTCATGAATCTCTGTCAGTGCAAACAAACTACAGACCTAGTAGTTAAAGACCTCAGCTACAAATTAAGAGTGTCTTATCTCCAATAAAATCCATTAAGATTATGATACACATTTTACATTTAAATGCATTTCTTGTAGTTACAGTATAAAAAAAGTAATACTATTGCACGAAATATCCTGCATTCTAGCTCATCCGCTATTAAAAAATGTTTTGCCTCAAGGGTAGTTTTTTATATTACATTACTGTCTGTTGTTTTTAAAAATACAAATGAAAAATTACAATTAATTTTTTACAGAATTAGTGTTGCTTATGAGCACTAATCTACAGACATGTTTTGGATATTATAAAAAATCCAAGTATTCAGAATACATTCTGTTCAGAAAAGGAAAATAAAACCTGTTCTGACGAAGTTACAGTTTAAAAAGATACTGTTTAAAGTGTGGTTCATTTTAGAATATTTAGAATATTCTTGTTGATGATTTTAAGATCACCACATAAGGTATAGCAAACACACCTGTTAGACACATGCTATAGAGGAACTCATCAAGTGGCTTCTTAAGAAACACTGAAGTTCCCGCTAAAGCCTAAGTAGACTGATAAATCTCGCCAGCTGTTAATCTCAGTTATTACCAAGCTCTTTTCAGAGATGTTTAAACGTAAGTCTCCTCAGTACTGAAGATCTAATTATCCACTTTACAGTCAAATTTGCAACATTTTGTTGCTAGGATATGGAGGTTTTTATTGAGAATATTCAGTAATTTTTTATTTTCTAGTATGGTGAGTTTAGAAAAGGCGGACAATTTGTGTTTGTATAGGTATGTATAAGTAAAATCACACCACAAAAGCATCTAATAAATCTAATAAATGTAAATGTCACATAGTTTTAAAACATTTATATTTTATAACAACAATATTTTATAATGAAATGAATCTCTCTTTTACCCTAATGGAGTAAACAATAGGATTAATTAAAAACAAAATAAAGAATAGAAATGATCAATTATCTGTTCGTACCCTTAAAACTGCTAATTATTTTATTTCAGTCATTCATTCTACTCATTGCGAATGAACTATTGTCAATTAATTAATACCCGAGAATGAATAACAGACACACATGTTGAAAATTAATTAAAAATTACAACAGCACAGTTTATCCTGTGTGCCTTATCAAGCTTTTTATGAGCTGTAATGGAAGATATCAGTACATTCCTTCAGGACATACATGCAATATTTAGACATCAGTACAATATTGTGCCCACTTCCGCCTGTAGCCAGGTGATGGAGGATCTCCCCTAGTGTGTCCCATTCAGGGATTACTCTTAGTCCTAAGAGCACTGAATCGTTGTTTGAAGAACCATTTCTGGAAATAAAACGAGTGGGAAACTTTTAAACATTTAAAGAACCTCCACATGATGTAAAAGATCAGTAATACTTAAAGCGGTTTCTCAGAATCTTTATGTTTAAAAGTACAGGCTTGGAAGGACACAGTCATTGCTAGTGGTCTGAACGTACTGAAAAATAAGGAGACATACAGACCCTAATGAAGTGCTAAAATAAATAGTCTATTCTTAAAGATGTTTGATCAGTCTGATCCACGTAACTGACGCTCATGTCGTTTATGCTGAAGTGTGAGGAGAGACACTAGATTGTTTTTGTCACTGGGTTGTCACTGGCCTGCAGAGAGGCAGGTCTGGGCCTTCAGCTCATCCACAATGGCGTCTTTGATTAGGTCCCAAATTCTCACCTTATTCTGCCAGTGGGGAGAGACCCAGCACACGGTGCCCCTTGGATGCCCAAGCAAGCAAATCTATTTTTAGGGCACAAGACTTGACATGATAATGTGTAAGATGTCACTTTCAAGGTTTAATTACGTGCACTTACACTCTGAAGCACTAATTGAAAGGGATTAGATTTTACAACGGGGAGCAGGGTAATATCAGTAATTTTAGTCCAGTCTAAATCCATCATATGTCAGTCATTTTTACGAACTTGACACAACCTGTCGAGAAAGATTCTGGTACATTATACCCTCTCTTAAATAATAACCCCAGGGTAGAGGCATTTACCTGTCAGATCAAGGTAAGAAGCATAGCCCTACTTTAAAAGTACAGTCTTGAACAGTAGAGCATGTAAAATGGCAGAAGAACATTTGGTTTTATGTGGTGATATTGACTGTTCCCAAGCTAATGGCACTACTAATGACGCTGCCATCACTTAAAACAACAAAACAGATGGTGAGGGCAAAAGAAACAACGGGTAAATTCCATCACAAACCTTAGTAAAGTAAGATTTCATACTGGTGATGCAACTGTTGGCTTTTTTGTCAGCTAATTATGGGTTTGATCCCTGGTGATGCCAAAACCATCCATTGCCAGGATTCTAGGAAAGCTTAATTGACCTCACTCCCTCCGGGTGAGTTAGTGTGCCCTCCCTCACCCCGTATCACCGAGTGCAATCCTAACCAAACAAACCAAGAGTTCATTCTTTCTTCTTTTGATCCAGTTTTTGTTTTTGAGTAGACTTTTCAGGTATTTGAATCCCTCTGAGTATTTTCAAATGCTAAGACTTTCACGACTTTGTGAAGAAAGGAATTTACTCTTCGCTTAGTTTAATTGAATTCTTAACTCTTTTAGGGATTATTTCATTCTACTGTCTTGGTTTGTCACCTGCATAAAACACTAAATGAATTAAGCGTGCTCTTTTGTCGTTAAGATTATTTTTACGCAGTCTCTGTATTCACTTTTGCTTGTACGTCTGAACTTTAGCGTTTCAGTTTGCATCAAAAAAGAGATGAATAGCAGCTTAGAAACTTCAGTTCTGTAAGAAACTTTCCAGGTTTTTCGGACCTGACGCTGTTCTTTACTCCTGCTCCAAGCTGCTTTTACACTCTTTCTGCTGGTCATCTCTATTTCACAGAAGCTTCTAGCTTATAGACACTCATTTACTCCGTGTTCTTACTGTTCTCGCTGAAACTTAGGGCACAAGCCCTGATTCAGGATCAGATTTTGTGCTGAACCATGACTCGAGGCTGACAATACACTGAGCTTCTGTTCTTTCTGCCGTCCCGGGGCATAAGAAATGTTAAAGCAGTATCAGCACTTGATCCTTTTGGAGATCAGGGCTCATCAGTCAAGTGTCCGTCTCACAACAAAGCATATCATCATTGATGTAAGAAGGATTAGGTTCTTTAAGGGGTAAGACTTGCTCTGGAGACACACCTAAAGCTCGCTGGCTGAACTCCCGTGTTCCTTCCTCACAAAGGGTAAAATAAGGACATACATACTTTTTTAATTTTCAGTGTATGCTTTAGGTTAGGCTAGAATGTACTAGGCTAACTGTATTCAATAGAAAAGACAAAGCAAATTGTTGCCAGCTATGACACAATAAAATGCACTAAAGTACACATTCCTGTTGTTAGTATCTTACCTTACTTTTATTCTATGCATTTAGCTACATGTGTGTCGTATTACAGTCCCCTGGAACTGGCACAAAGCATTTTTTGGAAAAAAGTTTCACCGAAAATTATGAAATGTGTGGCAAATATACCTTTTAATTGCTTTTATTCTTTTGTTCATGTTCCTACTGTTGTAGTGTCCACTTGCTGCCGCAACAATGCAATTTTTCCACTTGTGGAACTAATAAAGGATTATTTTATCTTATATTATATTACGGTGAGTTGGACACTCGAATATCAACGCAAAAGTCCTGTTTGACATGGTGCAACACTAGCACATTTTGTGAAGTACTGTCCATTCTTTGGAAGCACATCAAATTTTGTGATCTGCATCTATAGGGCTCACTGCAACTGATACATTTCAATATTTCAATTCAATATCTTTTTTTAATTTAACCTAAAAATTCAATTAGTCTTTAAATTCTTACTTAACAAAATTCAAATGTAGATGACTGCAATCTGTAGCCATTGAGATCAGTGTTTATCAAGCAGTTTCTTCTGATTAGCAGCTGGCTGTGTGTGTGTGTATATAATTTTATTTTATTTATTTATTTTTTTTAACACAGTAAACCTCCACTTTAACACGGATCAGCAGTCGCAGTTTCAGTCCAACGCGTATTTTTTCTGAGAACTGTGCGAATAACTGTTCGCTGAAACCCCCGCTATCGCGGGAAATTGCAGATATCCTCCACATTTTTTTTTTTTGCTTTTGTGACGTCCGGGCCTCGTCCGCCCTGCCTCCTTGTCCTTGTGCTTATCCGAGGACGAGGGGGCGTGGCGGATGAGGCCTGGACGTCACAGCTTTTTTCGTGGTATTATATAATTTTTCATACATTTAAGTGCTAAATAATTAAGAAAAATATAATATACTAATTTTGTAACATAAATATTAACATAAATTCAGCTACATTTCCATATAAAAAATAACTATAAATGTTTTGGTACTGTCCAGAGAACACAAAGAAAGTGCGTCTTGTGATGGTGAAATACTGCTGTACTCAGAGGCGGGAGGTTTGAAAGTAGCCAATCCAAGAACACTATTTATTTCTCCTTGCTGCTGATTGGCTGCTGCCCTTTGACGCAGCAGCAGTCCAGAATCCCGTTTTTCTTTAAGTTTTCTTTCAGGCTAATGAGTTTAAAATGAAATTAAAATGAAAGAAGTGTTTTGGGAGCATATTTGGGTGCATATTTAGAGTTTGCACTATAAAAATAGGCATTTTTAGGGATTTGTTTTACCACATCACAACGCGTTTTTTTCACTATAAGCGGGTGCTCTTGGAACACATACAGTAAGCTGCGTAACCCCGCGGTTTACTGTATATACATGTCTGGTCTGGATCAGCAATTATGACCAATGTTTTTGGTGCACTGTTACTAATTATTTGGAACCTTTGAAGTTGTACACAATCAGGGGTGGCTGTTTTTTGCATTTTTGCATCTAATATAACCAGCAACTGGATGATTCATTTTTGTCTTTTGTGTTTTGCCAATTTGTGTTTTATTATGTAAAATAACAAGAACACACGCCTTTCATGTAAACACTGTTGCCTGTACCTATGCTTTTAATTATCTACGCCATGAATATGAGCTGTTTGGAAATACTTAAATGTGTATAAAAACCTTCAGACTGCAATCTATAATACAAATGTTGTCTTTGCTGTCTGTTGGTTTGGCTGATAAAAAAAAACAACAGCCATTAGCTGGTTTATGGCATAATGTGATTTTAAGATTGAAAATCTTGATTCCAAACTTTTGGACAGTAATGCATCAGGACAGTTTGGCCCAGTTAGATCTAAGACTCGGCAGTGACTGTGAGTGTTCACACAGGAAGAGGAGGCTTATACACAGTTCATCAAGTTCTCTAAGGGGTGGGGTGTAGCCAGTGGGGCCCTGCTAGTGGTGGACAAGCTCTACACACTCTCGCTCACACACACACACACACACACACACACAATTCCTGCACTGTCTCAAGTATGTGGTTTTGCACAGGAAGTACACCAATCCTGAGCTTTGCTGTCTTCCTCTTTCACTTATGGCTCTGTGCTAATAACTGCATGTGTCCTTTGTCGCCTCTGTCCTTGCTCTGCTCTTTACACCTTTTTTAAAAAATGCCAGCTTCTCTTTACATTCACTACGAAACCAAACGCCTTAATTATAACCCTAAAAGTGACCTTAAATTTGAAAAAGGGGAAAATTCAGTAGCTTTACTCCTTAATCTGTGCACTTGTTCCCTTAATTTTCCTTAATTTCCCATACAGGACATTAAGGAAAATTAAGGGGAAAAGTGCACAGATTAAGGAGTAAAACTACTAAATTTTACTTTTTCAAATTTGCCCCTTAAATAATAGAACCTTCTGAATTAACACACAGAATTTAAGATTAATTCATTTAAGGGGTTGGTTTCACAAATGAATGGCCACTTAATTCAAATGAAGGGGTTTGGTGTATTTTCAGGGGTAAATTAAGGTAGGGTTAAGCACATTGTGTCTGATTGTGTGAACATTTCCTGATTATTGGACTAATAGGACTTCTAATAAATACTTGTTATATTAAAGGCCCTAAAATCTAATTTTCCTTGTTTTTTTTTAATCATCTTCTTCTACTTTGGGCTGCTCCCAATTAGGGGTCGCCACAGTGGATCAGCTGTCTCCATCTCCTTCTATCCTCTGCATCTTCCTCCCTCACAGCACCTGCCTGCATGTCCTCCCTCAACACATCCTTGTTTTTTTTTTTTAATAAAGGAGTTTAATGTAGAATGGGAACTACATATATACCATGATAAATTTACCATTCACTGCCCCTTCCATACAACTCATATATGGAAAGTAAGGAGCTAAAACAGCCTGTTAAAATGATTGTTTTTGTGATGTCACAAACACCAATTCATTTACATTTATCCATCTATTTAGCCTGAATTTGCAAAAGTTGTTTCATTCTGGACTTTTTGAACGAGCCACAATACGGGGCAGCCACTCAAAGCAGAGGTCGTTTACATAAATCAATCCTGAAGGCACAAAGACAGACTGGAAAGGGGACATTTTAAAATGATATACTGGTTTTGGTACATAAAACCGCACCAGCATCATGGGTAAACCTCAGGGAAAAAATATAACATGAGAAAAATGTAGGACGTGGAACCTTTAACACACATTCAAGTCGTTTTCGCCTTTTCTTTCTCTTTACTATTTCAGAAATATGAGGTTTTGTCAGAACGGCAGCAATATGTGTACTTTTGGCTTGTAAACGCACACACACAGAGTAAAAAGTCTTTGGATCCTCTAACTCTTAGGGGGATAATTGATAGCTTCTTGTTCTCGCTCCCTGCAGGGACAGACCACAGTCCAGACGTTGGTGTGTGACGGCTGGGCCCTGCGGTGGAAGGGGGACTTCCTGCAGTATTTCAGGGCAGAGCAGCCCCTAATCTGGGCCAGGCAGCGGTGTGAGAGGGGCCTCTCAGGAGGAAAAGGGAGGCCCCGCACTCACAGTCCTGAGAGAAACGGAGTGTGTGAAGTTTCCGGAGCCCTTAGACACAGAGTCTTTACTGCAGTGCAGGTGCATTGTTAGTACGATCGTGTTGCAGTATCTGATGTTCAAAGAAATACAACAAACACACAGTAATTCCCATGATAGACAGGATATGATATTTCAGCAATTTCTCTCTCTCTCTCTCTCTCTCTCTCTCTCTCTGTCCCATCGTCCTTTCTGTCTTTCTCTCTCTCTCTCTCTCACTGTCCAGTCGTCCTTTCTTTCTTTCTCTCTATCTGTCCTGTCGTCCTTTCTCTCTCATTCTGTCTCTGTCCTGTCGTCTCTCTCTCTCTCTCTCTCTCTTTTGCTCTTTTTCCTCTCTCGCTGCATCTCTCTTTGTTCTTATAAATATCTTTTTTCTTATTGACTTTCCTCTTTGTCCATTTCTCTCTCATACTGTCTCTCTCTCTCGCTCTCTGTCTTGTTCTACATGGTCTTATTACTTTATTTCTTTGTACATATGCCGCCTCTTTATATGGTCCTCTTTCTTTCTTGCTCTCTCTCTCTGGTTCTCTCTCTCTCTCTCTGACTCTTTCTTACACCTAACACTCAAGTTCCTCTCGTTTCCCATTTTCTCAGTACAGTTGTTAATGACACAGGGTACACGACGCATTTGGCTGGGCCTTTGCCCGTGTGTGTGTGTGTGTGTGTGTGTGTGTATTTCAGTGTGATGTGTGTTACTTTATCCCTTAATATCACATCCCAGTATCTTGGCGCTGCTCTAATCCTCATCTGTTGTTTGCTCCTGTTACTTAGTTACCGCTCACCTAAGCAGCTCCAGCCTCTCACGTTGCCCTGGCAACCGTGCCCGTCCCATTGTTTCTCCTCCGCCAGACCGGTCCGATCCCGAGGCCGACCCTCCCCCAACCCTCCCTCTCTCCTCCCCTCTCACGTCCATCCATCCCTCCATCCACCCCCA
>JBBIGA010171706.1:0-16421 GCA_037576975.1 Alestes dentex
CAGCAGATAGGACTAAATGGAGACAGATGATTCGCTGTGGCGACCCCTGAAGGGTAAAGCTGAAAGAGAAAGAAGAACATGACGTATAAAAACTCAGAAGACCTGAATAAGTCTATATATTTGTGACATCGTGACCCCTGGTTCCTGCCAGAACCTTTGTAAAGAAATGTGAACAAATTTCTCTTCAACATGCCACTCTGACTTTGTTTACATCTTAATGAGTTATAATATGATTTTTCTTTTTCATCAGTGCATCTCCCTTTAAATGGAGTGAATAGCTCATGCCACATCAATGCACTGACGGAGTTAGTAATGCATAGTCTTTAATCTAATAAAGAGTTATTTGTTTGCTTTGTTGGATTATTTTGATTCAGTTTTAGATTTTTATGTGGTTGGATTCATTTTAATGCTTCGCACATTCTGACATTAAGAGGCTAAGTAGGCCCGCACAAAAGATTTAATTCGATTAAGACTACCTGATGCTTACCCCATGTTTCTGATTTAAGTGCTAATCCATTCCGATCCTTTGACTTTTGTGGTTTTCCAGCCAAGTGGGGCAGTAAGAGGATGTTGTGGCAGCGGCCATCCATCTCGGATGACTTTTGCTTCTAAGCCAAGCACCTCTGAAGTAATTCCTTGATTTATTATATGTGTTGCACTGTGGCTCAGATAAAAGCAATGCATGGCTGGACAGATGCATAAAGAGATCCAAGAAAAGCACTCTAAAAAGAAAGAAAAGAAGAGAAGAAAAAAAAAACTTGGAAAGAAAGTAATGTATTCTTGCTCTTGCACGGCTATAATCCTGGATAACATCCGATATAAAGATCAATCCTCCAGAAAGGGCTCCGGCTAAATCCTTCGCTTAATCAACGCTCGTTCAGCCCCTTTTCTTTAAGATCATATGCCCATTTCCATAGGTCACCGAGTGACAGCTACTGGAATGCAAATGACATTGTCAAAAATAAAAGTGCTTTGGAGGGCCAATATAAGAACCGCTTTTAGCAGATCAACTTAGAGGTATAAGCAGGACGGAAAATACTTTAACACTTGGTTACTATACTTATTATTATATGCATATTTACATTGGAAGTTTTGTAGTTTAGGTATTATGGAAGTGCATGCGTTTTTACTCAATCACAAAAAGAGAGAGAGAGAGAGAGAGATACATGTACATATATTTATATTCATATATACATATATACATATACTGTATACATATACTGTATACATATATATATATATAGCTGGAAAAAAATGACTTTAAATGAGTTTAAAGGCATAGTACATTTATTTTCCCCAGGAGTAAGCAGCTTATTTGTACCTTCATACCCTAACCTTTTAAAAAGAAGAAATAAACAAAAGTCCTGGAATTTTGGAAATTATGTGTGCAAAGCACCACTTTTATGGAGAAACAAAAGCTACACAACCGCGAGTGAATATATGAATATATATTCATTCAACAAGTCACTTTTCCAGTGGGTTGGACCAATTCTGTGGGGGAACAAAAGGTTTCTCTAAGCCAGGCACACTCAGTCTTGCTTTCAAAGTCCTAGTGTGAGCGCAGTTTTATCACCCCACCAAAGAAGGAGGACACATCATCAGATAGAATCAGGTGAGCTCCTTCTTTATCGGAATGAATACCAACAACCACACCAGCCCTTTGTGAATACGACAGGACACACATGCTCTAGGCGTTCTGTGAATCCAAGGCCTGAATTCATGAAGCGTCTCAGAGTGGAATACTGATCAAGATCTGTATCGGTCAGTAAGGTCATCACCATAAATAAGAGAGGAATCTGAGATGCTTTAAGAGTACGGGTCCGTGTTTCAGGTCTAGAACACAGTGGCAGCAGCTCTGTTCCAGGGCACCAAGTGTTACTGCTATTTAATGCCTGGTGCAGGGTTAAAAACTTGGGAAAACTTTTTACAAACTTGAGGTGCGTAACGTTCACAGATGTGAACCTAATCACTGAGTACAAGGAATAGATGTTTATTGAACAGCAAAGTTTGCAGAGGCAAGAAGCAATACCCAAAACCTAGCCAAGAGTCCAAAATCCAGTGAATCCAATTACGGGACAACAAGAACAAGTCCACAAAGCAAAAGAGAGATCCAAAATCCAGAACGGGGTCATAGACAATATAACAGAGAACCACAGATAAGTAGAATAAGACTCGTTCAGTAACTATGAAGAGCTAGTATACTTGGCACAGAGGGATTGTCTTTTAGGTCTATTTATACTCCTTGGCCTAAAACTCAGGTGATACTGATTTTCTAAATTAAGGGCTGGTGCGAAACTCCAGAGTGGATCTCTGGCGAGGGTTGTCTGATTGTCCCTGACTCTAACTCTGATCCAGGGCCAAGCCTTACAAGGTGTCTGTGCCAAAAAATAAATTGAATTGCATCACTGTTAACTCTAACATACTACTAAAAAAAAAACATATAGGGTTTTTAATTGAAATTAGCCTCACCGCACAGGTGTTTTTCTTTCTCTCTTTTTGATGGTCTGAACTAAATGTCTGCCTCTAACACTCATGGTTTGAAACTGATTTCAACTCATGAAAGTTTTGCTAATCAGCTGATGACTTAAATCTGGTGTGTTTAATGAGGCAGAAGGCTGAAACCTGTAGGGCCCTCCAGGACTGGAGTCTGTCATGTGCGTTTGAAGAAATACCACGTATGATAAATGTTCTATACCAAAAAGAAATGCGTAGTTACAGTTACAACATCTGAGTTGTACGTCCCTGAGTACTTTAAAAAGATAACACGTTTACCTCTACCCAAACATATTTGTGAACAAGGTAATCTACGTTACTTATACAGTGTCCTGAATCACATCCGCCTTAAGTCTGCACAACCTTAACCCATAAAACAACAAATGGCACGGATCCATTCCGGCAGCACAACAAATGGTAATTCATTATCATACGGCAAAACAACTCCTTATGTGAAAGTTCGAGGTGATGTTTGAGGTGTCAGACGTAGAACCAAAGTTATTGTAATGTAATAAAACATGTAATAGTAACGATAACTACTAGTGGGGATTTACAAATGGCGTCACACACAAAAAGCCCATATAAAACAAAAATGAACAAATTTCATTTATTTTAGGTTTTAGAAACACACAGAAAAAAACGCAAGCGCTTTGATCCAGGCAGAACTTTCAGGATAGTCTCCGCCCACAAGTGGGTGGGGAAAACCCACAGTGGGAGGGGCTCCGGGGGGCATTCGAGAGAAAGAGCAGCAAATGGAGAGCGTGTAGGAGAACAAACACCAGTTTTAGACCGATTTACACCAGTTATATTGCTGAAATGAGAGTTTACTGATACACTCTGAGTTCTAAAGGTTAATAAAGAGCTGTCTGTTGTTTGGTGAAGTTTTTTTACGGTGATGATTGACTTGAAGTGTCTACCTGTGAAAATAATTTAAGCCTAAGGACCCAGAGGACCACTGTTGTCTCTTTAAGGGGACATTTTTAGTACTTTGGAGGGCAAAACTGTACCTTTGTAGGACCAATTTTGCTGAAAATGTTCAGTATATACACTGCTGTTCGCAGTACATGTATTCAAACAGAGCCAAAATGTCAAGAAAAGATTACCACAGATATTTTCAAACATTCTGTTTTGGTGCCCAAACCCCTTGTTTTGGCGTTTTCTGACCTTGCAGTGGTTTAAAACATGAGGGTGGCATGTGACAAAGGTTTGGAAGATGCCAAACCCACTGAATGTGCTTTCTTGTGAAGGCCTACTGATTGTATTCAGGACAGACCGGGACGCGAAGTACGTTTCCCAGGATACCGTACCACACGAGTCATCTGTTTTCAGACCAGTGGGACTGAAATGATCCCTTTTTTTGAACGATCTGAAGGTGAAGTGCATGCAGTGATCTGTGCCTGTAAGACTGTAATCGTCAGGGACAAGAGCAGTACGTGTTCATGACTCCGCTGCCCTCATCAGTGACTCCTTAATCATGTGCGTCCAGTCGTGAATACGTCCTGACCGCGGCACGCCTCCTGAGGAAAGCACAGATATGCCTTTGTTCGCGAACCCTCACACGCAGATTCCAGCCTGATGTGCATTGGCAAATTGAGCTTCTTCTTTATGGTGTCATCTTCCCAAAGTGACTAGCTCAGCAAATCCTTTCATTGACATTCATTATCCATAATGTGACCGCCCTCGTTTTTTTTTTTCTCCTCCTCCTAATTAATTTCTTCTTTATCTCTTCAAATGCATTGGCTCTTGCACCAGGAGAAGAAACGCCGTCAGATTTTAACGAGGATAATTACAAGTGTGAAAGGTGTGAGTTAATAATGTTCGCCCCGAGATAATGCTGGGGAAGAGGCCAGCCCTTAGGGATGATAGACAGCTTCTCTATGCAGGACGCTACCGAAACGAACGTTAGCGAAAGATTTCACAAGGACTTCAGATCTTCGGTGATAATCGAATCAGGTGATATCAACCCAAAAAATTAAAAAAAAAGAAAGTTTGAAAGAAAAGAGAATCAGAATTTGCGAAGTGTCAGAGTTGGTCTAATGGACTTCTTAAGCATTTAAAAATGAGAATGGGTGCAACTGGCTAACATTGGGTCTAATGTTAAATTCACGAGTCTGACGCTTGGAGATGCTCCAGCCGTCCGCGGGCAGGAGTTCAAGGCTGTATAACTGGCTTTCCTCTTTCTGGATGGATAAAACAGCCTTACCTCTCCTCCATCCTACTCTGTGATGCTTAAAAAGTGTCTGTTAGCTGTTAGCATAACAGAATTGGACGTTTGTATTCTCCTCCAAGCGTGTTGAGTGTAGCTGTCAAGCAATTTAAAAAATTCAGCCAGACTGTGTGAGTATTTTGTTCCCACAAGCCATCAGACTCCTCAACACACTGCCTGCCCCTCACACACACGCCTGAACTGTGACTCCACTTTCCACCATTGCATGTTTCACATCACTATTTTATGATGCACAAAACATATCCATGTTACAGCCGTACTGTCTCAGTTACTGTATTTTCATAGATTGTCTGTGATTGTCTGCTGCTGATCATTTGAGCCACACAGTTACATTCCAGCATTCTGTTAGTTTTCCACTTGACTGCTGATGCAACATTTGTTAAAATTAGCCTTTAATTAGTTTATATCTATATTTTATTTACATTTGTGTATTCTGTGTGTCTGTTTGCATGCTGTAAAATCTGGAGTAACACTGTCTTGTCTCACTGTATACAAGTATATAGCTAAGATGCATAAGTTTCCTTTGACTTTGATTCCTGGCCCCCTTCCTAGTTTAATACTAATTTCTGATCTGTGTAAGGATTAGCTAGGCCTACATTTGACATTCAGTCTTCAAGTTAAAATGCTGTCACATACAGAGCAAAACTGCTCAGGTTGATGATAAAATCCTAAGGCTACATGTTTTCACTGTAAAACAAGTAGCATGCCAATCGAGCATTGAGCGATTTGAGCGCTTTGTTACTACTCAACCACGGCCAGAAAATGCCTGGTCATGCACAGTGTAGATCAGTGATGTCAGGGTATGTAATAAAGCAAGTTAAGAAGAACTACTGAGGAGAACTGCCACTTGAGAATGTCGTCCAGTTTGATTGGACTCAAGAGTGGAGTGTAAAATGAATTGATTCACATGAATTTATGTTGCAAGAATGTCATTTTTTAAAATGTTTTATTTAGCGCAGTCACATAAAGTCACATTGTTTTCTCAACAGCTTTACATATCTCAACACTGCTCTAGCTACAGGACTTTCTAACAGTGACTTGTGTACATTCATGACATCCATGAGAACAAAGAGCCAATCAGGTGTGCCGCTAAAAGGAATCTGGGTGTCCTACTTAACAAACCTGTTGTCACATCTAGCCACGTGAGGGAGGCGCAGCTGCGGGTTTCCTTTTCCATTCTTTATTTCAGCAGTGAAAACCAAAAAGGCACAAGGGCCTAAACAAACCAGAACTTGCAAACAGTAACATATGAGGGAAAAATGATGGTGGACCAACACCAGTACACAAAACAAAAGCTCTTAAATCCCAACAGATGTAAAACACGAACAAATCAAAACACAGACTCACTTAAACCAAACCACCGCAGGCTGTGAGCACTCACATCTGTCAAAATAAAAGTCCCCTTTAAACCAAAACAGAAAGAGTAGCCGCTGACCATGGACATGACACGTGTCTGTTTTAATTTTTCCAATAAATTAAAGAAAAGACATATGTGAAAGACTGGAAATATACTATTTAGACCCTTTTATGCCAGTTAAAAATAATAAGAGGCGAATTTATAAGAAGTCCATGATTTCTTGACTGACAGGTTCATTCACGAGGCACTAGCGAACGAGGCAGAGGGAGATCGGAGTGGACATGCACTGTTCACTCAGGAAAAAATGATACTTGCTTCTAATTGGTTCTAAAAAATCATTAATTTAATGAGCATCCTCTGCTTTTTAATACAGCAATGCAAAACAAACGTACTCTCTTTGACGACAGACAAAAGGAGCAGATGTTATTTCCAACACCTCCATCAAGTTTTCCAGCCATTCAACACATATTACATCTTACTTATGCCATAAGTGGGAACTTTCGAAGAGGACTTGAACTCAGACCCTTATTACTTTAAGGTGATTTAATTATGACTTTATTTTAATATTAAATCCTAATACCAGGACGGCGCCATTTACAAAATGAAGCAAGACTGCATAGGTCTGTGCTGTCAAATAGCAAATGAATACTTTCAGTCTTCCATGAAGGAAATTCCTTTATTTGAAGATTAAAGATTAGATTCCATAAGAATTCAATGACAAGTTACCAGTTATTTTTTCATTTTTCTACCATAACTGACTATTAGTATGCTGCCATCAGG
The DNA here is from genome assembly GCA_037576975.1 of Alestes dentex. Taxonomy (NCBI): domain Eukaryota; kingdom Metazoa; phylum Chordata; class Actinopteri; order Characiformes; family Alestidae; genus Alestes; species Alestes dentex. The sequence goes on from JBBIGA010171706.1 coordinate 6,858, forward strand.
CCTACTGAGTTCTGATTGGTTGGAAAACTGATCTCATTTTGAGCTCATTGGCTGAGTCGGGTTTACACTCAGTGGCGTGATGAATGTCTGTAAGGCGTTGACTGAAAGACAACGTAGGCTTTTTATTGATTTTCTACTTAATATGTTCCTCTAAATTCCAAATGCAATGTTAAAATTAAGCAAATTAAGCAAATTCCTGCATAGAAGACTAGAAGAACTCAGACAGCAGAACCGAAATATTTGATGCAGTTCTGCCTTGAGGAAACGAATGGGATTAAATGACAATTTTACAAGGTCTAAATTTGTTTGGGATTCTTTCGGAAGCTACCTCTAGCCCCCGACCGACCGAGCAGTTCACCTCACCGGACCCAAAGAAAGAGAGAGAGGTTCTCACGGCGTCACCTCATTGCTCATTAATACTCGTGGAGGGACATCTTATTTCTGTGCATTTACAAATGTGCATAAACACAATGTAAGCTTTCGACGTGCCACTCACAAATATACAGACTGACATCTACAGCGCGCTAGTCTGGCCACATCTACCGGGATTTTGTCAGGGACATTCTGATTGGCTATCCTTATGTCCTAGAGTGCTAACCAGAGTCTGTTAATGAGGATCCTTCCCAATTAATGCCTGAAAAATGCCTGAAAAAAGCTAGAGGGTGCCTGCCAGCAAGTCCCTATTGAAAGGTGCTAATAGGGCTGAGTGGCTAAAATTATGAAGAAAATGATGTTTGTAGTCTATAATGTAGAAGATTTCTTTAATTTTAGAACATATAAAAAGTACTGTAGATAGATAGATTGATACATACATACATACATACATACATACATAAATACATGTATACACACATGCATATGTAAATTAATACAATTTTTAATCTATTTTGAATGTTAATCAGGCAACTCTGTCCTGCAAATGTAGGTGGGACTTCAACACATATACAATAAAACACATCTGCCCTTTCACTAAATACAAACAGAGTTCAATCAGAACTTGAGTGTGTAGATCTGGCGCTTTATTATTGGCTTTATTACTGGTATTATTATTGGTCAGGGCTGAAGGTAATTCTTGTCAAGGCCTAAAAAACTGCATTGTTTATATTAGCTCTAATGATGTTTATCCACTAGGATGGGCATGAATATTAGTGCATATCTCATTTGCAACAGAGAGAGAGAGAGAGAGAGAGAGACAGAGAGAGAGAGAGGGAGAGAGACAAAGAGAGAAAGAGAGAGAGACAGAGACAGAGAGAGAGAGAGACAGACAGACAGAGCGAGAGAGAGAGAGAGAGAGACAGAGAGACAGAGAAAGAGAGAGGAAGAGAGATTTATGAGGCTATGACCAGGTACAGAAAAATATGATGTGCTCTAATAATGTCTCTTGTATCTTTTGACCTCTGGAATAATACACTATGACCTATTGCAAAACACATACTGCTGCGGTTGTACACCGTTTTCCTGTAAGAACACGATAGCAAACCTTTTGTGGTTTTCTCTCCAGCGAATTGACTCAGTTTCCAATTTCCTATAACTCAGACGCTGTCTAAAACTGTAAGAGGGCACAACTCTTTTATTCAAGGGTTATTGTTGCTATCAGTGTTAAAGTGAAAACAGGTTTTTGCTGTATGTTCCAATAGGCTGTATCCTTTACATTAAATATATATGAGTGGATGCTATGTAGTATATCTTTTAAGACATTAACAATCATTTCAGCTTGCATGTAGTTGTACAGTAGTAGTTTTACAGTGATTCTTTTGGTAAAGAGTAACATTTTGCACATTCTTGTACCAAATGTTGTACCAAACTGCACATTTTCTTGGACCAAATTTTTTGCTCTAGTTTAGAGTCTATGTTTATCATTTATTTTATATGTTTACTATGTGTCTTTTGAACTCTGTAAAATCTGGAGCCATGCCGTCTCATTTCACTGTATGTAGCTGTGTGTGTATATAGCTGAGATGACAATAAAGTTCATGTTGACTTTGGTGCTGGTGTTTTGCATTTCTGAATTTTCTGCAATTCTGAAACAACTGACTGAAACCTGGTTGGACTACCACTCTCATTCTCAGTTAGAGATGTATCTAGGACTTCCAAAAGGCCTAGAGTGATTATTCTCATGATTCTGTAACTCAAACATACTGACTGATTTCTTATCATATAATACATAAAGCCAAAACAATGGTTGCACCCACCTAGACACCACAGTGGGAATAAATCTGATTCAACCCTTTATTTTTAACAAATACAGGGTGTCCTCGAGTTCCGAGGGTCTCGACATACGACATCACATGGGCGAACTAATTTAGTGGCATGTGGTGGAAGGATACGCAGAATACGCAGTAATGCGCCGTATGAGTGAGGGAGTATGCTTATCTAAGCGCAAGTGTTCAGTTTGTGTTGCTTTGTTTGGTGGCTTTTTGGCCTTTATCATGGCTTCTGAATGAATTTTTTACACTCATTTTTTGTCATTTTTTTCTCAGTTGTGTTTATAGATTTTTCAACTGTGTTAGGACAGGTTATTAACTCAGGCTAGAGTGTGTTTCGACTTGCACCAAAATTTGGGTTACATCGCTGTCGAAGGAACGGATCTCCATCATAATGTGAGCTGTGTTACCCCTGTGATCAGAAGGTTGTGGGGTCGAATCCCAGGACTGCCAGTGGCACCAGTGAGGTACTCAAACACGGCAATTAGATGCATACAATAAAATAAAAGAGGCTGTATTTCTTTGGGTGAGTTAGTTATCATTCTCTACTCGTTAGTGACACCAGTATGGTAGTGTCATGTTTGTTTGTGTGGTATCAATCACCAGTCACATCAGTATTATAACTTTTTACATGCATGCAGAGTGTCACTGTTAGGTTGGGAGTGGCTTGTCTCCCAAAAACGCCCCACCAGAAAATGACCGAAGGGCCAGAGGATAACTAACACAAAATCTGCATGAGTTAAAGTCTTATAACTGTACACAGAACTGGGGCAGCTGGCAGCCTACTGGTTAAGTAGTTGCCCCTGCAGTCACAAGGTTGTGGGTTTGAATCCCAGCTGCAAGTGTCACCACTGAAGAACCCTTAAGCAAGGTACTGTCCCCACACACTGCTCCCTGGGCGCCCTTCATTGGTGGCAGCCCCCTGCTGCACTTCACTTGATGAATGACTTAAATGCAGAGAAAGAATTTGACATTGTTCACACTGTGTGCTGTGGTAAGATAAGAAAAACCTTTATAAGATAAAGGTAGTGTGTTCACGAGTGACTGCAAGTGGCCACTTAACACCAGCAAGGTGAACCTACAAGGTTGCCAGTTTGTGCATAATATCCTCCCAGATTTGTCCCATAAGGAGTGCGCTATTGCCAATTATAAGTTTATGAATGTGCGCCGCTTCAGAGAAATACGCTCTGATGCATTACTTCTTAAAGAAAGCCTATGAGTTGCATATTCTCTGTTATATTTCATTGCTGTATTTGAATTCAATCTGTTATGAATGATAAGGTGCACCAGACAACATTCGTCAGCTATTTTCCATAAAGCCTCGCTCTGCATATATTAGCATAAGTTCTAATAACCGCAATCTTCCACAAAATGCTTCAAGAGGATATATTAAAGCCAGTTAGAGATCGTTTTCTTTGTTCAGTCCAAGCTATCGAACTTTAAAATTGTATTCTGAAAAAGGAAAACTCCGGGTTCTGAAAACAACAAGTCAATAAAAGAGGATCCAATAGCCTCCGCAGAGACTAATGAGGTCCATTGTTTCGGACAGGCCCTGTTGAGAGCTGAATCCTATTAATACTCCCATCAATATTAGATTTTGCAGCTCTACATTGATCCAGCGTCATTACAACATAGTCCAGTTGAGATAAAGTGTAATTCTCAACCTTCCTCCTTCATTTCTTTGCATTTTAAACGACAAATAACAACAAATCTCCATTATTACAGACAAATAACGTTAACCAGATTACTAACTATCCTCATCACACTGTAATGTAGCACTATACGTATATGTATGGTGCAATATCATTTATTCTAGGTTTACATAGACTTCCCACTTTTATTTACACTGCTATATTGTCTATTTGTCGTTTTGTCTCAGATTTACATTCCCATGATACATTGCTGTATTGTGGATTTCTTGTGTTGTTTCTGTCATTCCCTGCACTTTATTCAATGCTGTAATTGCCTCCTGTTCAATAATAACTTATGGTGTAACACTAGTCACTCTGGATGGCTTACGTCCTGTTCACACTATACTGTTACATTACATTACTGTACATTGTTGTGTCTATTTATTGTGTTGTTTGTGTTGTTTCTTTTGTAGCTTGCACACTGTTAAAAGTTGTTATATGTTGCACCGCGGCCTGTGGAGAAACGTCTCATCACACTGTGTACGTGTTCACAGCTGCTGATGACAATAAAGTAAAATTGTTGCTGTACAAATAGCTTTAACCACATTATAGCATGACAACATTTCATTCATGTAAAATGTCAGATACTCAGCATTTATGGGTGATTCTACAGACTGAAGTCATAATAACATCTGTTTCAGCATCCTTTGTTATTATTATTATTATCATTATCATTATTATTATTATTATTATTATTATTATTATCAGCAAGGATCATGAAACAGATGTTATTATGACAGCCTTTAATTTCCGTAAAATGTAAGATGTCACTCAACATTTATGGGTGACATCGACTAAATTAAAGTCCTAATCACATCTGTTTCAGCATCCTTTGTTATGATTATTATGATTATTATGATTATTATGATTATAATTATGATGATGATGATGATGATGATGATGGTGATGATGATGATGATGATTATTATTACTGGGTGAAATAGACTAAATTAAAGTCCTAATCACATCTGTTTCAGCATCCTTGGATAAATAGCTTTAACCAGTACACGCAAGGTAAGAACCCATTAATTTTAAGGGATTTCTTAATTAAGTGTACTTTCTGTGGCCAAAGATGCCACAAAAACAAGATTGTTCTTATTATTATAATTAAGGAGGCTGAAACAGATGTTATTATGACAACTATATTCAACTATGTGAAATATCAAATGTTACTCAAAATTTATGGGCAATTCTACAGCCATAATATCTATTTCAGCATTCAGTATTATTATTATTATTATTATTATTATTATTATTATTATTATTATTATTATTATTATTATTATTATTATTATTGACAAACAGCTTAAACCAGATGCACTAAAGGTAAGAACCCATTGACTTTGACTGATTTTTTTATGCAGGCCTGCCGATGTTTGCCATGTCCATTCCCATAGTTTTCATTTACAATGGAACCGCAGCAGCAGAGGCATTACTATTGTTTGGGAAGCACTTTAAAAGGACAAAGTACGCTTTCTGCTAAACGCTTGGCCAGAGTGCACCATATGCCGAGCGAACGGCCCGTGGTTTATTGAAATTAGTGTAACTTCACAGGCTTTTCATCTGTGAACAGTTAAGACGCCCCTAATTGAAAGTAATGTAAACAGTCCCGGGACAGGTGCAGAGGAGCAGGTGCTCAGGTCCAGGGCGCATTTGAGCATTTGTTTGCTTTTGGAGATGAAAAGAAAAGAGCGCTGTTTTAGACTGCGGAAAGGAGAAACTGGGCCAGCGTTCTGGGATGAACCATCGAGTTTCGCTTTAATCCCCACCAAAGCACCTGCTGCACACTTGGCCATTTCGTGTTTAAGCATCTTACGAGTGTTAAAGGTCATGCAAATCAGCATATCCAAACACGCTCCTGTGTGTGTGTGCGCATGTGTGCATGTGTGTGTGTGTGTGTGTGTGTGTGTGTGTGTGTGTGTGTTTTATTTTAATTATTATTTGCCTTGAGACAAACAAACAACTTTTCAATAGTTTTGTATTAAAGCTTGGGGCGGCTGCTTGGGGATTATTCAATCATACATGATTCCGCTCGTGAATATTTTAACCTGTTCTCCACCCAAAGTCTGGGCAAGTAAATAAATAAATGACTTCCCTCATTTCGACCTCATTTCACTTTTAAAGCCCAATCACGCACGCTCGAGGAGCAGAAGAACCCTAATCCCTGGATGCAGACATGTTACTCTGCATTGCTCGCTTGATGATGACCACATTACAGCATGACAACATTTCAATTCATGTGAAAAGTCGGCAATTTATGGGCAATTTCACAGACTAAAGTAAGAAGAACATCTGTTTCAGCATTCCTTAGTACGTTTATTACTATTATTATTATTATTATTATTATGCTTATTATTATTATTATTATTATTATTATTATTATAGACAAATAGCTTTAACCAGATCCACTCAAAATCCATTGATTTTAACTGATTTTTTAACTGAGTGTACTTTTTGTGGCCGAAGATGCCATCAAAAGTTTTATAGCTATACAATTGTAGCTCATCTGTCTGTGGACTGCATATAATAATATTGTTTTGTTTAGATAGCATATCATATTTTTAAAGGGCCTGTATCATATGAAAAAGCATGAGAATTAGAATGTCAAAATACTAACAAGGTACACTTTGTTTGCATTTCGAAACAGTCCACAAGATTCATATAGTTAGAATTCAAGCATATATTTAGAAATCTTTCCACAAGATTTAGGAGTTTCTGTGGGAATTTATGAGGTCAGATACAGATGTTGGACGAGAAGGCCTTTTTAAATTCTAAAAGCACATATCCAAAATACCCTATTTGATTCTAAAGAGGGTAAAGTGCAGCACAAAATTCATGTAAACATGATTTACGAATGTTTTGGTACCTAAAATGACACAAAAATAAAAAAAAATTTAAGCTTTATCACATGCTACAAACAACGTAGAACCAACCCAGAAATGTGTGATTCTTCTGTATTGCGCTGTAATTTGAACCCCGGTGAAACACAGGAGGATCTCTGAGCTCTGTCATAGGTGAGGGAGGTAGAAGGAGGAGATGAAACATGATATTATTAGTTTTTATTATAGATTTTCCCCACTCGCCGATAGTGATGTAATCAGAATTGGGCTGATCTTTTAGACACGAAAAGTCACTTCACTTCGAACAAAGAAGTGATGAATTGTGTTTAATATGGCTGGGGAGCCAGCCAGGTAAAACGATCCATTTTGATTTGTTGTAAAATATCAACTGAGCCCAATAAAAGTGGATACGGAACATAATAAAAACGCAGAAAAATATGAGCAGCAATGCAATATACAAGGCAGATAAATAAAGTCGATAAATGATGTGCATTATACGAGCCGTGGATTCTAACCACTGTGGACAAACCTTTGTTTGTCTGCAGCTTGAACAAACAGCTTTAACCAGATGCACTTAAGGTAGAACCCTATTAGCTATCCATTGTGTGTCTCAGTGTGTGCAATGACAGTAACTGAACGGCCTGTACTGAGCCAGGTCTGTGAGTTTGACATTTAAATCTGGATTAAATTCTTAATTATGTGGATTTCTTTGGCCAGAGTTACCATCACATTTACACTTCCGGGCTTCAAAGGCAAATCAAAGCGAACTTTGTCAGTTCAGCTATATACACATATACAGTGAGACAAGACTGTGTATGTGTAAATCTGTATATAGCTGAACTGACTCTGTCCCTTGTCTTTCAGACCGAAGCGCATCTCTCCCCCGGCTACATGGCTGCCTGAGGTCCTCTGAAGTAACCGAAGGGAACTGAGAGCAGCCGAAGGAAGATGGAGGAAAAATCTTAAGAACAGTGACTTCATCTCTTATCGCTCTCTCTTATCTAATTTTGCCTATGATGTAACTTCTGCTAAGTCCTCCTTCTTCAGAACCAAATTTGAAGAATCTGCATCTAACCCTCGCAAGCTCTTTGCCACATTTTCATGCCTTCTCAAATCTCCTTCTCTCCCTGTATCTCCAGCTCCCTCACTTCGCAAAGTTCTTCGACGAGAAGATTGACGATATTAGAAGATCCTTTCCTCCAACCACCATGCTGCCCGCCACACAGAGACCAGACCATGCCGCCCAGTTTCATGCCTTCTCACCGCTCTCTCCTGAGGAAGTGTCATTACTCCTGACGTCCATTAAACCGACCACGTCTCCGCTCGACCCTCTCCCACACTCCAGATGATATCATCAGATCTCATCCCGCACATTGCCTACATAATCAACGGCTCCCTGATGACTGGCCATGTCCCATCTGCCTTCAAGTCTGCTGTGGTCACACCGATTTTGAAGAAACCCTCGCTGGACTCTTCAGATGTCAACAACTACAGACCGGTATCCCTTCTCTCCTTCCTTTCCAAAGTCTTGGAACATGCCATGTATAACCAAATCAACTTGTTTCTTTCTCAAAACAGGCCTCAGGACCCTCACCAGTCTGGGTTCAAGACGGCACACTCCACCGAAACTGCTCTACTTGCCGTCTAAGAAGAACTTAATGTGGCTAGATCAGTCATCTGCCCTGATCCTCCTTGACCTCTCTGCTGCCTTCGACACAGTAAATCATCAGATCCTCCTCACCACTCTGTCCAACCTTGGGTTCTCAGGCACAGCCTGGCAATGGTTTGCTTCCTACCTCGATGACCGGAGGTACCAGATAACATGGCAAGGCACTCAGTCTACTCCACGAAGATTATCCACTGGTGTTCCACAGGGTTCGGTCCTAGGACCACTTCTCTTTTCTCTGTATACTGGTTCTTTTGGGGATGTAATAGCCTCACTTGGTTTTTCTTACCACTTTTATGCTAATGATATGCAGCTTATTCTCTCTTTCCCTTCCAGCGACAACCAGGCCTCAACCCGCATCTCAGACTGTCTGCCCGACATCTCCTCTTGGATGGCGGCCCACCACCTCAATCTGAACCCCAGCAAGACAAGCTCCTCTTCATCAAAGGGAGTCCTTCACCAAGCCACGATCTCATCATTTCTGACACCAGAAGAATCCGACCCTTTCTCACCACAAAAACTACACAGATTCTTGTACAGTCTCTGGTAATCTCCACACTGGGCTACTGCAACTCTCTACTGGCTGGACTTCCACTGAAGGTAACTGAACCACTTCAGCTGATTCAGAATGCAGCTGCGAGGTGAGTCTTCAATGTCGCTAAGTTCACTCACACCAAACCTTTACTAAGGAACCTTCACTGGCTCCCTGTTGCTGCTCGCATTAAGTTTAAGTCCTTAACACTCGCTTTCAAGGCCAAGAATGGACTTGCACCCCCCCCTCATATATAACAGCATTGATCAAATAACGTGTCACTTCTCATCCTCTCAGAGCTTCAAGCACGTCTTGAGCCTCCGCTACTAAAAAGAAGAGGGAGACATGCGTCAAGACTCTTCTGAGTCTTGGCCCTCCAGTGGTGGAACCTTGGTGACTAACTATGTCTCTCGTTTCTGCTTGCTTATTTCTCCCAAAAACCAAACAAACAAAAAACTCTCTCATCCCCATTCCTTCCTTACTTTTGTCTGGCTTTTCTTTGACAGGTGTTGTTTAGGTGTACCTAGCCTGCAGTAACTTGGTTGAATAGTGGGTGTTGATTTAAGTTTAGCTTTACAGGTTTAAGAAACAGATGTGGACTACTTGAGCACTGATGTACGTCGCTCTGGAT
>JBBIGA010171760.1:0-12249 GCA_037576975.1 Alestes dentex
TACCTTTACAGAGGGCATTTTCTCACAAGTGTAATTTAACCACAATGAACAACGTTTTCCTTAAGGTACTTACACTTTTCCATCATTTTTCGAATATGACGCCACCTCTCCCGCTGCCTTATGGGATAGTGATGTGTCCATCGAATGCCTGCTACAGAATTCGGCCGGAAGCAGTAGGTCATCCGGGTACTTCTCGCCTACTGTTTTTCAAATGCTATGAATTCGGACAAACTACTTACTGTTTTTTGCATACTATATAGTAGGGAAGTATGCGATTTCGGACGCAGCTATAGAAATATACATGTAACACTACTGAAGATTAATACAAATCAGTAGTTACCCTGATCCCTCCACAAGAGAGAAGTTTGGACGTCCTGCGTTGTTCCTATCAGTACTGTAAGCACTGTCCCTTAATTACTTAGTCACCCTTGCTTCTTCTTCAGAATGAAGCCCACAACATGAACAATCTGATTTTGTTACCAAAAAAAGGCAAACTATGAACCATGGATTTTTAGAAAAAAACTTTTCTCATGTGTAGTCAGGAATAACTCATTAGTGGTCGTTCATTACCCTAGTAACCCCTAGAGATATAGTAACAACCAGGAAGTAAAATCCTAGCAACCATCTGGGACACCATAGCAACTATTAGCAATACCCTAACAACCATCTGCTATACAATAGCAACCATCAGGGATACCATAGCACCCACCAAGTAACACTCTACCAGCTGTTTTGGATAACACAGCAACCAATCACCTACCAACCATTTGGGACACCACAACAACCACCTAGAAACATCCCAGCAGCCATCATACAGCAGCCTTTACTAAATGAAAAATTGTCTTATGTTTATTAAATCTACTAAAGCACATAGAAGAGCATTATGTTTTTCATTTTTGCTGCCAAGCTTAGCTTTTTCACTGTTGGAGATCTATGCGACTAAAAGGGATAAAAATAAAATAATTGCGATAAATATGCAGTAACAGAGATCAAGATACAGTAACTGAGATAAATATCCAATAACTGAAGTAAATATGTAGTGATTGAGGTAAATATGCAGTAATTGACGTAAATATACAGTAATTGAAGTATATATAAAGTAACTGAGGTAAATATGCTGTAACTGAGATAAACATGCAGTAATTTGGGTAAATATTTGAATGACTGAAGTAAATATGCGATAACTGAAGTAAATATCCAGTAACTGAGGTAAATATGACTGAACCAACTACACAACAACTGAGGTAAATATGCAGTGACTGAAGGATGTATAAAGAAACTGAGGTAATGTGGCAGGATTTTGAAATGTACACGCAAAGCTAAATTAAACGAAACTACCCAGTCTCTTCCTGCCCAGTACTGCTCGAGGAGGAACCGCTGATATCTGGTCGCAGGGGGAGCTGGCGGAGAAACGTGATCATGTGTGTGAGGCTCTGAGAGATCTCACGGTGTCAGTGATCAAGTCTTTGCCACAAACTCACAATAACTCAGAAACACAAGGTGGTGTTTCTAATAAAGTGGCCAGTGAGTGGAAGCGCAGGGATGGTGTTTCTAAAAAAGTGGCCAGTGAGTGGAAAAGCAGGGATGGTGTTTCTAATAAAGTGGCCAGTGAGTGGAAGCGCAGGTATGGTGTTTCTAAAAAAGTGGTCAGTGAGTGGAAGAGCAGGGATGGTGTTTCTAAAAAAGTGGCCAGTGAGTGGTAAAGCAGGGATGGTGTTTCTAATAAAGTGGCCGGTGAATCGAAGCGCAGTGATGGTGTTTCTAATAAAGTAGCCAGAGAGGTCAAGCGCAGGGATGGTGTTTCTAATACAGTGGCCAGTGAGTGGAAGATCAGGGATGGTGTTTCTAACCAGCAGGTGTCTCCAGATCTTCTGTGAGAGATGTGGTGGTGTGTTGGTGATTTTTGATGTAGGTGTAAGGTCGCTCCTCCGTCATGGCTGGATCAGGTAGGACTTTCTCAACGTGTTTATATGTATTATCGAATGAACGTTTTAACTTATTAGCTAACATAATTTTATTAAACAGCAAATGTTTCTGAAGGGAGAAAACTGTGTTTAGCTACAGTTAGCCTGTGTGGCTAAAGAAGGGTTGTTTGTTTTTAGCTTATGACGTCAGCTAGCACAGTTAGCACTGTTATTTTTAGTTAAACTGTGTTTTTTGTGTTAAAACCTCAACATTTACTCTTGAAATATTAGTGCGCGCGTTGCAGTGGATTTGTTCGCTGTAGCGGTGAAATGATAACTCTTTTGAAGGGTTTTAAAACATTATTTGGGAACCAAATTTCACAAATAAATTAACTGTAGCTTTTTTTGTTTTGTTTTGTTTGGGGGGGGGGCGTCGTAAAACTAAACAGCTCGTTTTTTGGATTAAGCAGAAACTGGTAAACTTCTGTTCACGAAGATGTGAAGTTCAAAATTTCCTTTCCACCTTAAATGGCGAGGCGCCAGAATATTCCTGTCTCTTTTTAAGGTGGAACGGAAAAGTTTACAAAGGAGCAGACTTTAGACTCCTGTGTCTTCCAGCATTATGCAACTAGTGAACAGCAAGACTGACCACGAATTAAAGTGTCTTTTTTAACATCATCCCCTTTGTTGAGCTCCCTAAAACCTCCCTTTACTCTCTTCTGCTGTTCCGATGGTGAGTCAGTTACTGTGGCCTCACAGCAGGGAATGTTCCTGAGCTCTGTGGAGAACATCCAGTAGACTAGTCACAACTGTTAGAAATGCAGACAATCTCAGTTAGCACTGTTGTAGTTGGACTATTGATTCTTTTTTGGAGTGAATGTATTTTGTGGATTGGGTTTTGGAGTTAGATATTTGTGAGTAAATTTAGTAATTAATTGGGTTTGTGATTAATAATTACTAAATTGCTGTAATACAGGTTGAACCACATAATGAGCTGCTTTTATGATATAATTGTTTAACTCCGACACAAATTTCTCTTACATCGAAGTTCTAGGAGCCCTACAGGTCCTTTTTTGACAGACAGCACATGTGAGCATTATGACATAATACTGCATGACATATCTCATTTTTATCACAAAAATGCATCAGGGTTTGTTTGCATTGTGGCTGTCGAATAATACCGAAACTTTTATGCCTTGTGTTTTCTTCAGAGAAAGCAGGTGGAAATGGCAGCGATGAAGCAGAGAGAGCCAGAGAGAGAGAGGAGGAGCTCAGGCTCGTGCTGATTGGCCGGACTGGCTCAGGAAAGAGCGCTTCAGGGAACACCATCCTGGGACAGCGTCATTTTGTGTCTGGGCTGAGGGCGAGCTCGGTGACGCAGGAATGCGAGCATGCCAGCGCAGAACTGTCTGAGGATGAGGACGGTGATGATGAAGGCTCCAGAAGGACAAAGAGGGTGGTGGTGGTGGACATGCCTGGATTCGGAGACACTCGCCTGGACACGGGTCAGTTTCACATCAGGGCCAGACTGCACATCGTCTAAACTTTATCAAGATATCAGTATTTTCGGGACTGATATTGCAGAGGGCTGCAAAATACAAATGAAACCTTGTAGTAGTTTCAGGGTTCTGTGATGGTCCTGACCAATCACAGTGGTGTTTTACTGTGTTCTCTGATCATCTTGACAAATCACTGCTTCAGGTTGTTTTGATGAATCAGATTTTTCAAGAAATGTAACACTACTTGTTAACTTGTTTCAAAGTAGTGGAATATAAACAATTTAAACTGTTAGAGACGTGGAGCTTCACGGGGGGTCGATAGTGAATAAAATGGCTGGATTTGTGTTGGAGACGTCTAGTTCCATCCTCCTCCGCTGTAAAGAAATCAGTCTCTGAAACAAACCATTTCACACCAAACATACTCTGAACCCTCTCCGTTCACATACGCTGGATTATGAGGGGAAATTTAGAAAAATCTGTGCCTTTTCTGTTTAATAATGTCATATGAAGCGTTCATTATTGGAGTGTTCATAAGGCCAAAACAGTCTCTGAGAGTATATGTTCATAATGTGATATTTTTGTTCATATTGCAGCTGTAATTCATGCTGAAATTGCAAAGTGTGTGACGCTGAGTGCTCCAGGACCCCACGCCTTCCTGCTGGTTACCCCACTGGGTCGTTACACCGAGAGCGAGAGCCAGGCTGCCCGGGAGATGCTCCGTGTGTTCGGGGAGACGGCTCTACAGTGCCACACGGTGGTATTGTTCACACGTGGAGATGAGCTGGAGGAGAGCGGAAGTGGCATTGAGGAGTTTCTGGGTCACGATGAAGCTCCAGAGATGCTGAAGGCTTTAGTCCAGACCTGCGGCGGGCGATACCATGTTCTAAACAACAAGGAACCAGAAAACAGGACACAGGTGAAGACACTAATCCAGAAAGTGGAGAAGATGGTGGAGGAGAACAAGGGACGTTTTTACACCAGCACCATGTTCCAGCAGGCTGAGCTCGCCATCCAAGAAGAGGAGGATAGACTGATGAGAGAGAGAGGAGAAGGGGAAGGAGAGGAAGAGAGAGCAGACAGAGGGCTAGGACTGATGAAGAGAAGACGGATGGACTGGGAGGAGGGGTTGAGAAAGAGGGAGGTGGAGAAAAGACATGATGAGGAGGGACGGAGGGAGGGAAGGATGAGTGGCCTCTGGTCATTGAAGGAGCGAGGGGAAAGATGGAGGGAGTCCCGACGAGGAAGTAGGCGCCATTCCTTACGTTTAGCGGTTAGCCGCTTCCGTAGAGAGGCTGCTCTGTCTCAGAAGGTTCTGGACCAGGTGAAAGTGTTAGTGGCAGCTGGGGCAACCGGTATGGCTGTGGGGGCAGTGTTTGGAGCTGCTGCCCCCCTGGCTATGGTAGCAGGAGCCTCCATGGTGGGCAATTCGATGGGGCTAGTTGGGGTATCTGTGGCAGGAAGTAGTGTTAGTAAAGCTCTAGGCGCTATTGTAGCTGCAGCCACCGGGAAAACAGTGGTAGCTGTAGGGGCAGCTACAGGAGGGGTTGTTGGGGGCTCTCTGGGTGCCCTAGCCGGGGCAGAAGCAGAAGGGCCTCGGGCAGCAGCACTGGAAGCACTGGGGCAGGTGGGCACGGTGGGTGCTACAGTGGTGGGTGTGGCTGCAGGTGTGGGAGGGGCTTTGGGGGCAGGGACAGTCATGGGGGCCATGCTCGAGGGCGGAGCTGCACTAACTGGAGCTGAAGCCGCAGCAGGAGGGGCTGCTAGCGTTGCTAATGCTACTGCAGTGGCCACCGGGGGTAGTTTGGGAAGTACCATGCAGGCTGTAGGGGGCGCTGTAGCTGCTCCGCAGGCAGCGGCTACGGGAGGTGCCATGCAGGCTGTAGGGGGCGCTTCATGCAGCACTAGCAGTGGAGTGATGGGAGCTCTGAACACAGCTGGAACGACGGCGCGGATTATTACCGCGGTGACGGAGATCGGAAGGGCGGCGGCAGGAATCGTGGTGGCTGGAGGGTTGGTGGTGAAAGTGGTGAAGGAGAAGGTTCGATCAGCCACTGAAAACACAGAGAGGCACTCCTACGAGATCTACTGGAACAAATAAGGGACTGTACTGATGCTTTTAGCCTTGGAGGAAAAACTCTTATTTACTATCTTTAATCCGCGCTTTTGAAGCCCCTGTCCAGTATTTAACCCCTTCAGCGGCAGATTACTGTTCCGTTACTAATCCTGAAGCTCTTTTTTCAGCAGTGGCTGTAAATCATTTAGTATCTACTGGAGCTGCAACACACAATCCAGATACATTTCCTGCGACTCCAGATAGTACATCCCCAGAAGAACACTGGGGATAAGCAAGACCGTGCCAGCTAGCTGAGTGTGAACATCACTCAGACAGCACAGAGCGACAGGGCCGAGCGACTGAGTTTAGCGCTCCGGTTTAAACTCATTCACTGAATGGAGGTCACCTATAAGTCTTTATTTGTAAGACAGTGGCTAAAAAGCCTCCGCACAGGGTTTCCAAGTTGAACTGAATTCCCCCCTGAGATTCCTAGAATCCCCTGAGAAGAGGTTGTTTTATGTCTTTGTTTTGTTTTGTTTTTTCCTTGTGGAGTTTAGCTTTATAAAAAAGCAATTGAAGTGAATAGACATTTATTCATAAGTGCAAACAAGTATACAGTAATTGTTGATATTCATATTAATAGCTGAAAGAACAACAAAAATACATAGAAGCAATAATATATTTTATGTTTATTAAAGGGAAATAAGTCTTGATTTGTCAGAATTCCTCTAGAATGTTCAGAATAATATTTGAAAATGAAAATATTCAATAACTGCAGCCCTGGTGTTTGCTGTGAAAGAGGCAGGTCTTCAGATACAGACTTATGAGACAGAGTAGAAGCTGGTAGGTGAGGTTAAGGGGGAAATTCTTAGTTACTGCTGAAGTTGAAGGTTGTTGGATATTATTAGTATTGTTATTATTTAGTTATTCCTCTAGAACTTTGCTGTAGTAACAGCTAATTGGAGCTCGTAATTTTAGATAAAGGTTTGCTTTTTATGGTTGCACTGAACTGTGCAGAGTTTCTTGATCAAGGTTCAGTATTTGATAAATATTTATACTCTGAGTTGTGTGTGTGTTGTGGGAGTGCTGGTCATGTAGTGGTCTGTTGCTGGAGACGGTTTGAGCTGTGCAGAACCAGACGGACTACAGTTTACCACATGTCTACAGAGCGCACCTGTATGACGGGACCAGGTGTGTCTGTGAGGAATGCGAAGTTATGAACTGCTTATTCTTCAGCGTTGACCTGAGAACAAAAGCTTTAAGATGGGGAATCATATAAAGAGTGTTTCTTCAGGACCTGAACTCTGCATAAACCTTTTTAGCACGCACTACACTGTCGCTGTAGTAGCCCAGATGATTTGAAACAGCATTTTTTTCTTTTTGTAGAAAAAAAATGCTTTGTTCCTCAAGTACTTTAAAGCAGTCAGTTTTAATGGTTTTGAATGAAAACAAAAGTGCTGAGAACACTGCTTTGTGGCAGATGTGCCTCTGAGACGGACATCCTTGCGGTGTTGTGCCTTCTGATGATGTTTGTATTTGCCTCTGAAGGACATGACCGCTCAGGTCAACTCAATAAAGCCTGCTTTCGTCAGAAATTTGTTTTAATGAGTAACAAATTCCTAAGCACAAACTGCCTTCGTCCATTAATATGATACAGTCAAAGATGTCCTTCCACCCAATTGGAAACCCCACAGAGACTCCATTTACTTTAGAGTAATAGCAGTAAAACTTATATAATGAGAGTATCTTGCAGAATTACAGCTTTACAGTCACCAACAGTAAAACAGAATCACACTCTCCGGTTGTTTGTACAGTGCTTTGACCTCAGTACCCTAGAGCACCTTTACTGAGACACATTTACTCTCATCTGGAAAATACAGACACTGAAGCTCTCTATAAAGGCTTTATACTGTGTTCAACAGAGCAGATGAAGGCTTTATAGTGCTCTTCACAGGGAATAGTTTGATATATACAGTGTGTAGATAATTAAGGTGTATATTTATTCAAACAGGGAAGATAAGTGCGCACTGCCAACATGAAGTGCAGCAAAAGAGATGTAAAAGAAGCACAAAAAAGCCATAACAGGTATGAAGCCATTTTTGTGAGTTATGAGAGCACATAAAAGCTCTATTATAAATCTCTTAAAATACTAATACTACAAAACTTACTGCTAATCCAACAAAAAATATTAACTGTGAAACTACTACTATTCTAAAACTAATACCTTTTAGACAGAATGTTAATTCCTAAGGATCACAGTATGCATTTTTGATTAACGCAATAAAGAGTTATATATATACATATTTATAGTGACCTCTGACTACAGCTTATACAACTATAATAATATTATAAAAGCCTGTAAAATAGTTTTAAAATAATGTTTGCTTTGGAGCAGGCCGTAGGCGTCGGTGACGCAAAACGCAACAAAACAAAGGGGAACATCATGCATATTCATGTACCCTCGCCCACTCACTTTGCATATGCATAAACGACGCCGTTCGCCCACCATTGCTCGGGCGGGGCGCCGCATCTGGGGGCGTGGCGTATTCAAATGAGCCAGGCGCCTCTGCTCATCGACGTACTATCAGGCCACGGAGCGGCGGGTCCTGTGATTGGTCGACACGTCCTGGTCTCACTACAGCAACGGGCGCGGTTTAGCCAATCGAGCGTCCCCAAGGTAATGACGTCACCTTCGGGTAGCAAGATGGCTCCGTTTGTTTTGTGAGGGGAACTCCGTGCGATGCGGTCAGACGGGCTTTCGTGGTGTTTTCAGCGCGTTGTTGGGAATTAAACTGCACCTCACACACGCACAAAAAGTTCCCGTCCGGCACTGTTCTGCCTCCGCCGGGGGAGATATGGACGGCGGAGAGCTCCTGTCAGCCATGGAGAACATGGACCCGACTCTGTCTGAGCTGGGCGACGAGTTCACCCTGGGGGACATCGACGGTAAACACGACTATATCGAGCTTTTTTTGTACCATTTTTTGGCCATTCTCACACAATTTACTCCTCCGTGTGGTGTAAAAGCCGTATTATACCTAGTGTCACTAGTGCTTCTGCCCTACAGGCCAGTGGGAACACCTCAGCTAGTGTCAACAGAGCATTACCTCTGTATACAACTATACAATGTACTGTATAGAGCACATAACACCGTATGCACCTATACACTGTACTGTATAGAGCACATAACACCGTATACACCTATACACTGTACTGTATAGAGCACATAACACCTTATACACTGTACTGTATAGAGCACATAACACCTTATACACTGTACTGTATAGAGCACATAACACCTTATACACCCATACATTGTGCTGTATAGAGCACGTAGCACCTTAAACATCTATACATTGCACTGTATAGAGCATGTAACACCTTATACACCTATATACTGTACTGTATAGAACATGTAACATCTTATACACCTAGATACTGCACTGTATTGGGCACATAACACTTTATACACCCATATGCTTTACTGTATAGAGCACATAACACCGTATACACCTATGTACTGTACTGAATAGAACACGTAACATCTTATTTACCTATATACTATACTATACAGAGTAAAAAAAATAACTGTAGACAGCATATAACATCTTATACTCAAATATACTGTACACAAATAACAGCTTATACACGTATATGCTGTACACTGTAGAGCAAATAACATCTTACACACTTATATACTGTACTGTATAGAGCACATATGATCCTAAACTTTTATATACGTTATGTGAAGGACCTATAAAGGGCTTATACTCTGCCTAGGTCATGTAATGACTGACTGACCTTGTGAACTGCATAGGGCATATAACGTGCTTATATTGCACTACACATTGTATATTATGACATATGCATATACACCCTATCTAAAAGTCCCCTATACAATTCTAAACACATTGCACACTGTAGTACAGAGGGCATAGAAAGATGTGTACACCGAACTGCAGCATTACGTAGGCTGCACTTTGACTTAAAGTGCAGTCCACAGGCATTTTTGACATGTATATAATATATAGGGATGCTCCGATCGATCGGCCGAAAAGCGGTATCGGCCGATAATCACATTTTATGACTCGATCGGTACTCGTTAAACTTGGCCGATCTTAGGAAACGATCACAATTGATGAAGTCAATGCGTGAGGACGTACACGATGAGTGGGGATGTAAATGTTTTGGCGCCGCAGTCACTCTAACCTTGTGGTTGCATCAGCCGGTTCCATTTTGTTTATTCATTTTTGTCTCATATTAATTATCCTGATGTGTATAGTGTTATGCATAACCCCATGCACCCCATTGTAAAAACAATAGTTACATTAGATATATTACTGTAAAAATATAACAAAAATATAACAAAGGCAACATTTATAGTATTACTTTATCTGGTAAAAAAAAATGTCTACTTTACCTTGACAAAAAATCGGTACTTGGTATCGGTGGCAAAAATCCTGATCGGAGCATCCCTAATAATATAGTGTATATTTGACTTGGCTTATAAAGGGCTTATAATTTACTGCACAGGGCATATAATAGGTTATGCATATTTATGAGTGATTTTATTTTTATACTGCATTTTTAAAGAGCATATTTTAACATTTGCACCTGTTTAGTGCTTTACCTGTAACATACAGTGCCTAAAGTGCATAGCACATGTGTTTACTTATACATCTCCAAGGGATCAAGAAAAAGCTTAGAATGGCCTATAATCACCTCTGCCCTTATATGATAGTGTCCTATAGGCGGCTGTTTGGTTTGAGCATGCAGCTATTAGCATCTTTTATGAGGCTATCCTATGCTTTGAAGTAAAACTGAATCCTAAATTGTCCTCTCTGTGAGTGTGAGTGTGCTGTAGTGGTGCTTGTGTAAACCCCTAATTTGGAATCTAAAGGGTTAAAAACTGTCTTTGTGCTTCTGAAAGTCAGTCTGCACCTCCTTCTAAGGACACAGTAAGGACACAGTTGTGTGTTTACTAGTCCATACAGAAAAAATGCATCACCTCTGCAGGTGGAATATTCCTCATTTCATGCTTCCAAAGTAGTGGAGAAGTGTGTGTGTGTGAGTGTCTGGGTGTGAGAGAGATGAATAGTGTACACTGTGGCCATTTGCAGGACTGTGCTGGACTCTGGTTTTAGAACTCACAGGTGAAAATTCACACACAGGACAGGATCTACAGGCATCAGTGTTACAGTATTACCTTTGTAACTATGGTCATTTTCAAAAGTGCTGAGGAGTTGACCCTTAAAGACCTGACTACCTACTGCTTTGGCTGTCATGTGTTCTTGGGGCAGCCTAGTGGTTAGGGCTTTGGCCCTGCAGTCAGAAGGTTGTGGGTTAGGGTTAGGGTTAGGGTTAATGTCATCACTGAGGCGCCCTTGCTCCCTGGGCGCCCCTTATTGGCAGCAGCTTTGTGAATGGGTTAAATACAGAGAAAGAATTTCACATTCTTCACACTGTGTGCTATAAGGGTTAATACATCAGAATTGCCTGCTGGATCACACTGTGCTGAGTTTTCACCGCCAAAATACATCCAGAAAAACCGGCATAATTATGAGATTTTGCAGCACCCCACTATGATGCGTAGTAACTCAAAAAAGTGGGTAAACCGAACTAATTGCTGTTACGCCTGCCCTGGTAAAAGTGGCATTTTGCAGGCTTTGAATTTTTTTTCAAAATCTTATATAATAGTTAAACAATAGTTTTTCATAGTCTTTTGTAATTAACTGTAATCTGAAGTAATTCAAAGTATATATCCAAAAAATATCCAAAAATTATATCCAGCAGGGGACATTAACAGTCAACCATGTGCCATATGCTGCTGTAGAAGATGTGATTGCTCCCCCTCGTTCGAGAGCTTCTGTTATGAGTGACATAGATGCGAACCCCGTAATGTATTAGAGTCATCATTTTGTTTATCACCTTCAGGACGAGGCTGTTTCTTCCTCTCACATTCTCAGGCGTGGTGTAAAGGTTCCACTATGTTAAAATCTCTTAAATAATTTGTGGTTGGTGCCTCAAGACCTCAGCCCTTTAGGTCATGAAGTTTGCTGTCTGTTCTCCTCGTGATTTAGTGCCTGTCCCATGTGGAGTAATTAAACACATTCAGCATATTTGATGAATTTGTGAGTTCAGAAGCAGCCTTGGAATTCTTATTTGTTGCACGATGGGAGGGGGGTCAGTTCCTGCAGGGCAGGTGTGCAGGTGTCATAATTGTTATCAGAAGAAATTATCTTACCAATAAAAATTACCATATCACTTTTATTACCGTCTTAGCTCTGCACTGTGGGTGTTTTCACAGAACGTTTGATGCGTGAAGTAGAAGAAATAAGTGTGTAATTGACATCCTTATCATATTTTATCAGTCACCTAAATCTTCTGTTATGGTTTAGTGTTCCAGTTTGATTAGGTACCTCCAGCGGCAGCTTTGGCTCAGAGAAAATTTGTGTTCAAGGTTAACACTGCGAGTTCAAGGCTGGATGTTACGCTACCAGTGTGTGCATGCGTGTGCGCGTGTGTGAGCGTGTGTGCGGGCCGTTCAGCCATGGACTGTGTTCTGGAGGTGGAACTTAATCCCCATCCTCCTAGAGCATCTGCTGGAGAAGGAGAGTGCGATCACCTGTCTATAACAGTTATAACAGCTCGCCTGTCCCCGTACCTGTTATAACAGCTCGCCTGTCTCCGTACCTGTTATAACAGCTCGCCTGTCCCCGTACCTGTTATAACAGCTCGCCTGTCCCCGTACCTGTTATAACAGCTCGCCTGTCCCCGTACCTGTTATAACAGC
>JBBIGA010171769.1:0-16416 GCA_037576975.1 Alestes dentex
GTTGGTGTGTGTGTGTGTGTGTGTGTGTGTGTGTGTGTGTGTGTGTGTGTGTGTGTGTGTGTGTGTGTGTGAAATGTGTTATTTCTATTGATCAGAAAACAATGCATTTGTTTTCTTTTCTTCATTCTGTTTGTTTGTGTTTTCCTAAATCTCTTTCTTCAAGATTTATAGCCTGTAAATAACACACAGTTATCCATGTACGGCTTCCACACACAACTAAGACCTATAGCATAAACAATAATTTTTTTAAGCTTTAAACGCAGACCTTAGAAAATAATATTTTATGTAAATAAAATATATGTTTCAGTGTTATTGTATTAAAATGTGCTTTTCTCATTTTTGCTTTCAAAAATAGCATTTCCAGGTTGAAAAATTCATAAACTGTAAGTGTTTTTGCATTTTAATTTATATTTGAGCTTTGTGGGATATTTGCTCAAATAATCTTACTCAAATACTTTTAAAAACAGTTTAAAAAATGACATTAGATTTTGCCCAGCTCTCCCCTAAACCCCACTAAAGAGGAATTGTCAAAGTGTCAAACTGTCAAAGTGTCTAAATGTCTTTGTCTTTGCTAAAAAGTCAAACAGTTTCTTCTTTTTTGTGTCATGGTTAAAAACCGTTCAAGTGCTACTAAAACAATACCACAAAGGTCACTTATACGGAAAGAGGTTTCTGTGGCTGGAGGTTTACAGCCCTCTAGGTTCATTCAGACTTGACATTTGACAGAAATACTTCTTAGGTTTTGGAAGATTTTGCAGAATGCAGAATTTCTAATGGATATAAATTTTACATAGGTACACAAATGATAAACAAAACTGATAATACAATAAATTGTATTATTGTAGTGTTGCTACAAAGAGCCATGCACGGCTGAAGTATTTCCACCGTTGCAACAACATTGCCGTGACATCTAGTGGACATATCTAACATTGCACCTAATCAAAGTTAACCAGGCCCTGGAATATAGTATTAAAAAAAACAAAGCTGAAATTGGTTAAACACATTTTAAACACATTTAGAAATCAGTTTAAACACATTTAGATGTATCTGCCTATTCAGTTAACATTTACCTTGAAGTTGGTGTCCCGTGTGAGGAGACATTACAGTTATCTCAGGCGCTTAACTACATTGATAATTTTTGTCAGTTCCAGATACATCTGAGCACAACAGAAAACATTCTTGCAAAACAGCAAAGACCTTAACATTGCTTTCATATCATTTTTCATTGCTTAACGACTTTTTGCAAAACTGTGGTCACAGTGATCATCTGGTAACAACAAAAGCACATCAAAGTGTGATCAAGCTGTTCCCCAAAAATGGCCCAGTCACAAAACACTGACTGGACCCCGCACTGGACCAAACTTGCAACGGCTTAACCAGTTCTAATTCTAAACGACTAAAAGGATGCTAAAAGGCCAGAGAGGACGAGCCAGATGAAAAGGAAGTGGTGAACGAGAATAAAGACCACCGAGAACAGATGTCATTAAGCAGGGTTCCTCTAAGGCTTGCCTAAGGTTGCAGCCAAACACTCCACGTCATGCGTGGCCTTGATCCTTCGAACATTCCACAACATTCATTCACTCTGGATAACAACTACTGACAGAGTCTTGAGATGTCATAACCTAAGCATGAAACAAATTCACAGAATGCCATTTGAAAGGAACAGTGAATGGATAGAGGAGCTGAGATATTTTTGTGTGCAGGTAGAGCCAAAGCCGTACTATTCACTATATGTTTACTGTAACTCCATGCAGGACCTGCTTCATTTCATACGCCTCTTATCTGTTCATGGGAGAAATGTGTCACTGGGCACAGGGCAATAGTACAGATACCAGGACAGAGAGGTGCAAACATGACTCTGTGTGCTGCTGTATCAGAAACTAGTCCTGTAGCACACATCCTAACAGCTGCGCCAAATAACAGGATTTACTATATTCCTTGAAGAGCTTGCTTCACAGAAATGAAGTTGTCACATGTCACAAGAGCTGCAGGTGTCTGAAGGGAAAGAGGATGCTGGGGTCACTGTCCAGCATTACGCAATCATTTGAGAGAATGATCCATTCCATCACAGCCACAGTGAGGGACTGGTATAGGGTTCATCTAATACCTCCGTATGAAATGCAGACAATCCTGTTAAGGAATTCTTTTCTGCCTGAAGATGGAAAGTGTATGATCACCATCCCTACAATGAAAAGCTACTTTCAGATGCCATGACAAGACAATCACGGCATCAGACGGCCAGGACTGGATCAGGCATGTGCAGTTTTTGAAATGTTGAACACATGTGACCCGATAATAGAGAGCTGAGAGAGCCGGCAGCGTAAAACAAACGCCATACTTTCCTTTTATTTTTTGTTTACAGTAGAAACCTTGGAGAGAAGAATCAGCAGCTATCTCGACAGATGGCTGGTCTTCCTCACAGCCTCTGCAGCGCAGCTCCGTTTGGGCAGAACAACAAACTCCAGCTCCCATTCAGCAGCCTTGACGAGGATGTCAGGGTCTCTAGGACAAGAGAGGACTCCAAGGACTCGAAAGTGGCATCAGCGGGAATAATGGTGAAAACAGGCAGAAAGTGGAGAGCCCAGGAAGACCTGGACACAGCAGAATCCCGGCTGAGGCACAGAGCTTTAATGGGAACAATGGCAACTGGGCATGCAGGGTTAGGAGCTTCTCTCCAGCCTCACTATGAGCAAGGGCAAACGCCAAGTAGTCCAGAAGGAGGTGCGGGCAAGAGTCGAGGAACAGCGGACCAGCAAGGTGGTGGGCATGCAGCAGCAGGGAGCATGGATGAGGTGGGAGGGTGCGCTGGCCAGGAAGGTGTCCTGGGCTGAAATCTGGCAGGCAGAACCCCAGCGCATCAAGTTCATGGTTCAAGCCGTGTACAATGTTCTACCTCATCCGGCAAACCTCTATATCTGGGGCAAGGGGGTCTCTCCAGCTTGTTCGCTATGCTCTGAGAGAGGTTCACTGGAACATATTCTCAGCAGCTGCTCGAAAGCACTGGCAGAGGGCCGCTATTGCTGGCAGCACGACCAGGCGCTAAAGGTAGCTGCTGAACCCATCTCCGAGGCCATAACCAATAATAACACCAAGCAACATCATGACAGGAAGTACATCACCTTGGTCAGGGCTGGAGAGCAACCCCAGTCACAGCCCAAAACAGCAGCCGGCCTCCTCAATTCAGCATCAGACTGGGACCTCAGAACAGACTTGGGCAAGCAACTCAAATTCCCAGATCACATTACACCAGGCACGTGCAGAGGGGGGGGGGCGGAGGGGGCTTGAGCACCTGCCCCTTTCCCCTTGGGGACCCCAAGTGCCCTTTTCTTGAGGCATTTTTTAACGACGCTGAAGTTAGCTCCTTATTCAAATTTTTCGTTCCTCCTTAAATACTGCGCTCCAGGCTGCAATACCGCTATTTCGCCTGTAGGAGGGACACTTTACTGAGGTTCCCATTCGGAATTAGGTTGCCTTTTTCAGAAATGCATTTAGAGAGATAAAAACGTTTTTAATCTTTACATGGCAATGATCTCTTTCTACTCGAAATCTTAAATTATTCTGCAACTTAAAATCCTTGGACCCTGGCTCATAAAGACATTAATAGCAATTTCCAAGCAGGAAAATGACTTAAATGCTTTGGTCCACTGAAAACTCACTTGTTCAGGTCAGAATAGGATGTGTAGAACTAGTTTCACTCGTTACTTGTTTGGACCAAAATATTCTTCACTGTTAAATTCACATGGGAACTTTGCTTGTGTGCAAGTGAGTTAAATGCTTTGGTCCACTGAAAACTCACTTGTTCAAGGTAAAATAGGATGTGTATAAACAGTATCGCTTGTGACTTGTTTGGACCAAAGCATTCAACCTATTCCTTTCCTGCCAAGACGTTACCATGTATTATAAGCCAATGTGCATATAAGCAAAGTTCCCATCTGAATTTAACAGTGAAGAATGTTTTGGTCCAAACAAGTAACAAGTGATACTAGTTCTACACATCCTATTCTGACCTGAACACGTAAGTTTTACAGTGTACACTATAGTCTATAGCACACAGGAGTATTAGGTTATTATGTCCACGTTGTTAAGTTGTCTGGAGGCAACTAACGAACTGAAACAAACGAGCATTCTGTGTGTGCACTGTGTAACAGCGCCACAAAACATTACTTGTCCTTTTATTAACTGCACAAGTTGTGGAGTTGGTCATTAGCCGCTAGCTAACTGGGTAAGGGTGTCATGGGTCTGTAACTCTGCCCACCGTTTTAGGGAACATATTTCATTTTAAAGGAAGTTACAGGGCTTGTCCCTGCCTTTCTGGAGGGCTTATATTTCACTATAAAATATCTAGTATGCATATCCACATAATTATGGATTATTATAATTATGATATTTCAAAAACGCGCTGTATTGTAAAGAAAATACATTAAGAAACAGAATATATTCGATTTTTATTTCAAATATGACAAAATGCTGATTTTACAGCAGCATAATTATTGTATCACTACAGTTTAAACATATAATAAGCCTGCTGCCGTTGTGCCCCATCAGGTAAAACATAGGCTACGTTTGCTTTGCATTGTCCCCACCTGATGACATTGATATAGTATGATGCGATTCAATATTAGATTCTTGATGAATGTGGGGTGGTGGTATTCAGCCTGGTTCTATGAGCCCCCTTTTAAACTTAGAGCACCCGCCCCTTCAAACATCTCTGCATGGCCCTGCATTACATCAACATCCCTGCTGCCAGACAGTGTGCTCTCCTCTGTCTCTTCAAGGCAAGTGCTGCTGATCAAACTGACCGTGCCATGGATGGACCGCATTGAGGTGGCGAACGAGTGGAAGCGGTCCAAGTACCAGGAGCTGGTGGAGCAATGCCAAGAAAGAGGCTGGAGAGCACTCTGTGAGCCCATCAAAGTGGGGTGTAGAGGCTTTGCTGGCCACTCACTGTGCAAAGTGTTCTCACTGCTTGGAAAGCCATCAAGTCCACCATGGAGGCAGCAGAGAGAGCCTCCAGGTGGCTTTGGATTGAGGAGCGATCAGTGGGCAAGTGCTGCTGGGACACAGGTCGGGGTCTGATCAACATTGGCTGGGTCACCTGAGGGAGGACGTCTGATGTTGAAAGACCAGAAACACCTGATGATCTCAGGCACATCACTGACGATGTGTCCCAGCGCATCCAAGAAGTATCTTTCAGTCGTATCTTTTGTTTTGCACATTTGTGTTTACATATGCACCTGTATTCCAGTATTTCACCATACTGTAATACTGTATTCCAGTAGTTCACCATACTGCACTAATACTGTATTGCAGTATTTCACCATACTCTAATACTGTATTGCAGTATTTCACTATACTGTAATACTATATTTCAGTATTTCACCATACTGTAAAACTGTATTGCAGTATTGCACTATACTCTCATGTTCCGGTTTCGGTGTGAACTGCTCTCTGGTGCTTTCAGGTGGACTCGCCTAGCTGCTAGAAGACAGCCATTGTCGCTGAGCAGTAGGTAGGCCTTTGGATCTAAGCGTTGTGAACTCTGAGTCTCTGTCTCTCATGTTTTCTATTGGTAATCTGTGTGTTCGGGAAAAGTCTAGAACGGTCGTCCAATCCACGGCCGTCGGTCTGTCTTTCTGCTTAACTGAGAAATCAGCAAACAACAGCAGAGGGCACTAATACACTAATTTATCAGGTGGAAAATCCATATTTCAAAGCCAACGTAGACTTCTGTGCAGCTAGTGGAGAAAGTCTAGGGCTGTTTTTTTAGTCCCAGATCGCCCCTGGTGGCACCCAGCACGGCAGAAGCGCCTCCAGGCTGGGATGCCCTAGATATAGCTCAGGAAGGGTTGAAGCGTCTGAGCTGTAGGTGTTTCCCTAGGCTCATGAGCGCAGATGGGACCAGGGACGGGGGGATCCGGCCCCCCCCCCCACTAACAGGGCAAAAAAACAACAAAAAAATGTAATTGCCGTTGAAAGTTACTGTCTTGCACTCAACTATCCTGTAACGGCTGTGAGAATTAGCTGAAGACGACGCCAGAGAAACAAACCCATGAGCTACAGAGACCCAAAGTTTTTGAGATCACACAAAACGAGACTGGGAAAGCACTGGCAAAAGCAGGAGGTTAATAACAGTGATAAGCTTCCTACATAACAGCAGAAAGAGTAAAACCTCTTTTAAAAGGTATAATGAACTGCCCCCCCCCAAACACGCTACAATACTTAACTTAAAGGCACTTAAACTCGGCAGCGCCACCTGTGGCGTGGAGATAATAAAAAAGGAACCCATTCCCTCCGTCCCCCGCTGATTATATGTATTACAGAAAAACTGTAATACATATAATGTCATATAGACCTTTAAATGTGTAACACAAAGAATTTCTGATAAAGGCTGTTAAAATATGACAAGCTTTAATCATTTTAAGCTTTTCTGTAAGATAAGAGGAGGGTATTTGTCTGCAATTATTACAAATAGAGTTCATGCTAGTAGATATCAGATGTCCATTTTTTTATTTCTAGTGTCTGATCAAACTTGAAGTGTTTACAGAATGAGAGTTTTCCTCACAAGAATTTCTCACTTTGCGAAGACTTTTATCCGCTGTCTTTGCATTTTCAGTCTTCTCCTTAGGCCCTGCCAACTTATCATTAAACTACATCAATGTGTAGTTTATTTCCAGTCCGAGGTGTTTCTAGGACTAGCCGTGTGTATTTACAGCCCTCTTGTTTTGCTTTAAATCCTAATTCCTAAAACTCACAGTCTCATGCTGCCTCCAGAACTCTGGAAAGCCCAGAGGTGAGCAGTAATGGTTTACAAGTCATGTGTAGTGAAGTAGTTCACAAGTTTATTTGTACTTCAGTATATGTGAGGAATTAACATTTTTTCAGTCATTAATTTAATTCATTCATTCTCTGTAACCGCTTAATCCTCACTAGGGTCGTGGGTAGCTGGAGTCTATCCCAGGGTCTACGGGCCCAAGGCAGGGTCTCACCCTGGGTGGGGCACCAGCCCACCGCAGGGCACACACACACACACACACACACACACACACACTCACACCTACAGTCAATATCCCCAATTCGCCATACATGTCTTTGGACTGTGGGAGAAAATGGGAATGCTTTAAATTTCTTCTTTTGTGGATCCACACCTGTTCTCCTGGGAGGTCCATCGCTGATATCCACAAGAAAATTCAAGCAAAAAGGATGATTTCATTTTAAAACTGTGCTCCAGGTTTTTTATTTTTAATTTGTAAAGTTTGTAATCTGCATAGTACAGTTTTTACAATCATTTTCATACTTCTCTCAATACCATGTCCACTTTTTTTAAAACACTTCACACGTTCACCATATCTGTAGACTATGTGAGCTAAACTAAGAATACGTTTGCATTTATTTCATACAAAATGCATTCAATAACAACTTCTTCCAAAAACATGTTCCGGACAAAATTCACCACCAGCAAAATTCTGTACAATTCCAATAATTTTTTGCAGACATTACAATCATTTTCACACTTGTCTTACCATGTCCACTTTTTTAAAACACTTCACTCTGTGGACTTTACAAACATGCACCTGAGCATATCAGTTAACTTTCGGTGCAAAATGCACTAAAACCACCAAAACACTCATACACACCCAAAGGTAACTCATGCTGCCATAACTGTAGCACATGCACTCTCATATGACGACTTTGTCACACAAAGTACAATGAATGAAAAAACACAAACAACTTGAAGCACTGCAAAATGCATATATGTATTATGTGGTGTTGTGTCCTATATTTTCCACAGTGTTTATTGCAAAACAAAAGAAAACCATATGACATTCCTAACAGTAAATGTTGTAATACAAACAAATAATAGAGTAAATAAATTCAGCTGTGCAATACACTGGAAAAATACATTACAACCACCTACTGAAAGTACATTACCACCAATACCAAAAAAACACACAAAGACCCAGAGCAGATTTCCAGTGGTGTGTGTATTCTCCTATCGATTAAGTGGAATGGATTCTTTCGCGAAAGATTCAAGATCCAACATTTAACAGCGCTGGGTGAACTAATATTTTATGTTAAATGTGGGGGGGGGTCCAAACGAGTAATTATGAAATGTGAAGGGGACACGTCCCCTTCAGATTGAATGGCGGTGACGCTCATGCCATATATCCAGCAGCAATTGCATCTAAAATGACATCTGATCATGTGGGCGATGGTCATATACCTTCCATCTCCATGCAGAAAAAATTGGGGTCGAAGAATGGAGGATATGGTGGCAAGAATAATGACATCATCCTGGAATGAGCAGTAAACCACTCTGTTATTTGGCGGAAATGATGAAAGGCCACGTTGTCAAACACAATCACAAATACTGGTAAATTCTGCCTCTGTCTTTCTCTCTTGCTGCTGAACTTTCATCATACAGTTCATCAAGAAAAACAATAAGGTGTGCTGTATTTTATGGGCCAATGACGGCCTTCTGCAGCTGCAGTCCGTCAGTAGATAGTAATGTTAGACCCCCACGTCCTGGAACATCTGCAGTTGCCCTCTTCCCAATCACATTTCTCCCATGTCGACATCTCCTTCTTCTGCCTTGTTGTGTCCGGGTTTTTTTTTTCTTTTTTCTGACTTGTATTGTCTTTTTGTGCTGTTGG
Source organism: Alestes dentex (assembly GCA_037576975.1). Lineage (NCBI taxonomy): Eukaryota > Metazoa > Chordata > Actinopteri > Characiformes > Alestidae > Alestes > Alestes dentex. Next base: position 8,652 of record JBBIGA010171769.1, read on the forward strand.
GGTTATTTCTGGTCTGGCAGCGCCGGGGAGTTCTTGGTCCTGGGTGGATCGATTGGCTGGAGACAGCGGTAACGAGCTGGGTACGGGGCTTGGGCAGGGCTTATTAGCATGGTGGCGGTGTGCACGGATTCCTGGACTCTTGTGGGGGAAAGCTTGGCCAAGACGACTCTCCCTAGCGATGGGAACGCGGCAGCCTCGCCATATTCAGGTCTGGAAGCGGACTGAGGTACCAGAGTCCGAGTCTGGGGCTGGTGATGGCGGGAAAGCAAGATCCCCACCCAGCATACAGGGCAGTGGCTAAGCTACCTAGGGTGTGTGTGTGAACCAGTCTTGGGCCGAGGAGGGGGAGATGAGTGCCTAAAGTTTCTGTACATATGTGTTTTCCTGAGGTTCGTGGTCGTGCCGGACAGAGAAGGACTGGGTTGAATGGACGCCACCGTAGCGTGCTGAGAGGAATCCAAGGTGGAAAAAATCTGTATTGTTTCTGGCACCGTGCATCGGGAGCATGAGGGACTGTGGTGCTGCCAGCCAAGGGGTTTGATTTCTGTTTATTTATTTTGGTTGAGAGGGCCTTGGGGTGGTGACCGAGGCCCAGGACTTTAAGTTTGTTTTTTTGTTCTGTTCTTTTCCTTTCCTTTGGGGTGTTTATTGAGAAGGTTTTCATTCTTGTTAATGTATGTGTTTTCCATTGTTTGTTTCATGCGCGTCATGTGCCTGGCAGCTCTTTCCTGATAACAGGGCTTCTGCTGATTGGATTAAGTGAGGCCCTGGGTTATCGACGATTGAAGAAAGTGGTCACGGCTGTTCAAAACCACACGAGGCTGGCTGGCTGGATTGAAACGATGGTAAGCAGAGCTGTTAGCACTCAGATTGTGGTTATGGATTGCGGTTATGGATTGCAAGTTGGATAACATCTTGGAGAATCTTGCGGCTCTGCAACGGGATTTGGATAAACCTGGAGACCAGTAATGGACATTAGATATCTGTTGAAATTGGAAGACAGCTATCGATCCAACCAAAACCCAATCAATCGTCTCTCTCTCGGCTTCAACCCCCCTTACCAGCGCCGGCCTTAAACAACCTCCCCATGAGAACAAGATAACGACTCCCTGTTCCAAGGACACCTGTTCCGGACTGTTGACTGTTGGAACCCAGATAAAGGATACTCTCAGGCTACACAGGCTTACATATCACACACACACACACATACATACAAATATACAATCATCGATGGCTGCTGCCTATGTTGGATTACCTCCACGTACCCTCTCCCCCTCCCCTGTTGCAAGTCATGTCTTAATGATCATGTGTTTTTGTGCTTTGTGCCGCCCTGGATGCTCTCTCTGGTGCCACTCTCTTCACAAAACTGGACTTGAGAAGTGCATATAACCTCGTGGGCATCAAAGAGGGTGATGAGTGGAAGACAGCTTTCATAACTCCCACCGGCCATTATGAAATGTTGGTTATGCTTTTCGGCAGTTCATCAATGACATTCTGAGGGACATGCTGGGATGGTGGGTCTTTGCCTATTTAGATGACATCCTAATTTACTCCAGGACCCTGGAGGAGCACACCCAGCATGTCCAGGCAGTATTAAAGAGGCTGCTGGCCCACTGACTGTTCTATAAGTTGGAAAAATGTGCTTTCCACCAGCGTTCCAGCACATTCCTTGGGTTTGCTATCACCCCTGAGGGTATAGCCATGGAGCCCCAGAAGCTGGATGCTGTGCATAACTGGCCTTTACCCACTTCGCTTAAACAGCTTCAGCGCTTTCTGGGGTTGGCTAATTTCTATAGACACTTTATCCGGGGCTTCAGTTCAGTCGCAGCACCTCCTACTGCTCTCACCAAGCCTACCAACTCACCCTTCACTCGCAACCCAGCAGCCATAGAAGCCTTTCATCGTCTCTGCACCTTATTCACCTCAGCACCCATCTTTCTTCACCCAGACTCTGCCAAGTCATTTGGTGTGGAGGTGGACACCTCTGATGTGGGCGTAGGAGCCGTTCTCTCCCAACGAGGTCCAGACCAGAAACTACACCCATGCAGTATCTTCTCCAGAAAATTCAATCCCACTCAACGGCAGTAAGGGGTAGGGGACCACGAGCTGTTGACCATCAAGTGGGCTATGGAGGAATGGCGTCACTGGCTACAGGGTGGCTGCGACCCATTCAAAGTCTGGACAGACCATCAAAACCTCATAACCATCCAACAGGCGAAACAACCCCAGACAGTCGCGGTGGGCTCTTTTCTCCAAGCGGTTTAACTTCACCATCTCCTACCATTCGGGGTTGAAGAACACTAAAGCCAATGCGTTATCCCGCCAACATCAGAGGGACGACCCCCGGGCGGATACTGTGCCTGTCCTGCCTCTTCACATAGTTGTTTCGCCTCTCCGGTGGGAGTTGAAAGATCGCGTTCGCCAGGGGCAGACCTTGGAGTCCCTTCCAACTGAAACTCCACCTGGACAACTCTTTGCGCCCACCAGCTTAAGCTCAGACGCTCTTCAATGGGCCCGATCCTCTGCCCTGGCCGGCCATCTGGGGTTTCAACAGACCTTCTCTCATCTCCAGTGTGCATTCTGGTGGGCCAAAATGACAGCTGACACTAAGGAGTTCGTTCAGGCCAGGACCTCTCCAACCTCTTCCTGTTCTTCATCACCCTTGGTCACACACTGCGCTGGATTTCATCACTGGACAGCCTGATTCTGAGGGGAAGAACACCATCCTGACTATTGTGGACCGTTTCCCCAAGGCCATGCACCTGGTAGTGCTCAGTGTGCTCCCCACAGCCAAAGTCACTGCTGAGATCCTGTTAGAGCATGTAGTCCGATTGCATGGGTTCCCCAAGAACATCGTCTCGGACAGAGGGCCCCAGTTCACAGCCAAGTTCTGGAAGGCCCTCTGCCATCTGGATGCCACCCCCTGACCCCAACAGTCAGATGGAGCGGACCAACCAACAGCTGGAGTGCTTCCTCTGATGTTGCGTGACCCGTCAGCATACCTGGGCCTGCTATCTCATCTGGGCTGAGCTCTTGCACAATCTCCTCATCTCCTCCTCAGCCCCTTTGAGGTATGTTACTGTTTTCAGCCACCTATGTTCACCCATCAGGAACCAGAGGTTGATGTCCCATTGGCCCAACAGTTGGTCCACAGCTGCTGGTGAGTGTGGCGTCAAGCCCATGATGCCATCCGACAGGCCAACACATGCTACATTCAACAACTTCGCCGCCGGCACCCACTTGGACAACTGCTCCATGTTGGCGACAGGGTTTGGCTCTCTACTCAGAGCCTTAACCTACACACCGAATCCAAGAAACTCTCCCCCACGTTTATTGGACCCTACCGGATCACTCACAGGATTAACCCTGTCACCTTCCGGCTCCAGCTGCCTGCTGCCCTTTGGGTTCATCCAGTATTTCACGTCTCTCACCTCAAGCCCTTTGTCACTTGTCCCTTGGTCCAGATCCTCCTCCTCCTCTGATTATTGATGGTGGTCCTGCGTATACTGTCCGGCGGATCCTGGACTCGCGATGCCGTGGTAGTGGCACCCAGTACTTGGTATCATCTTGGATCCTTCCCTCATCCAGGACTACCATCGTCAGGTGTCCTCCCCGCCTGGTCCGTCTGGTGACGGTCCTGGAGGGGGGGTACTGTCACACACATCAGTGACGTGATGCGCATAGGTCAACGGAGATGACACACATCACAAGGTATAAAAACAGGAAGTAGGTAGATCTAGGTCACTCAGGCATTGAGTCGTCAACTTGCCTCATTCAGTCATTAAGCTCTGGTTTCGTGAGTACTCACTTCTGTTTATCACCTCTGTGTGTGTGTGTGTGTGTGTGTGTGTGTGTATGTGTGAGTGTGTGAATGTGGATTCCGGTGGGAATCTCTACTCGTGTTTTTGAGCATTCATAGAACAGCGTGTGTGAATCTACCAGCCCTCTCGTGTCTGTCCGCGCTTGGGCTTCTCGTTCACGCTACATGGGCATATACCAGCTCAGGTACGTGCTTCCCTCTATTATTGTGACATTTAGCTGAAATGGCAGTCAAGTGTTTTTCTATACTGCCACTAAAAGCTCATCCGTCCACTGAATTCTGAGTAAAAATTGTATGAATAAACATCACCACTCTTGTACAGATTGTAACAAGTCTGTAAATCAGAATATCTGACTGACAGTAATTTACAGTGCATTTACAGTTGTCTCACTTGCTGAAATTCAGCATACTTCAGTCTAAAGTAATTTCAATTTTGTTTGCTTTTGAACTGAACGTTAAATGTTTTGAACTGAGTATCTTAATGTCTGGAAAAATTGTTGGGATTGTACAGAATTTTGCTGGCAGTGAATTTTGTCCAGAACATGTTTTCGTGAATTTTGGAAGAAGTTGTTATTGAATGCTGTCAGGTTTGGTGTCAATTACAGTAGGTGGCCGCTAGAGGTCACCCTTGTTTACGTTTGGGTTTTGTGTCATGACTTTTATTTTGAACTTGGTTTATGTTATGTCTCTCATGTCAGCTGTTTTGTGTTTTTGAGTTAATGATTGTTCTGTGTTGATTGGTTGAGATTTGAAATTGTAGTGTATAAGTTCTTTGAATTTCAGATGTCTTTTGTCGGACAACCCAGCACCTTGAGGAAACAGGCAGGACCCATGACAAATGCAGGTTCTATGAAATCAATGCAAACTTATTCTTAGTTTAGCTCACATAGTCTACAGATATGGTGACTGTGTGAAGTGTTTTGAAAAAGTGGACATGGTATTGAGACAAGTGTGAAAATGATTGTAAAAATCTGTAAATCTTGAGCTCACTTCCTTTAGTGACATGACTGAACAGAGACATGGTAACCAGGTATTCAACACGAAGAAAAATATTTTACTTCAAGTCAACAAGTTTAAAAAGATCTGGCCATTTCTAGTGCCAGCCAGAAGCTGAGTTTTATTCAAATTACAAATTACAGTCAGAAGAATTTACATCAAGAATAAATCTTGTGTGTTTGTTTGTGCGTGTGTGAGTAATACACAATTACACAAATACAGAACACAATTACATTTAATTCACAACATACTGACCAGAGTATAATCAGTTACACTTATAAGCCAGAAATACATGATTATATATAGTAATAATGGTATAGTATTGTATTAATATTTGCATTGTATATTATATCCAGTGGAATGTTTATCACACTACATTTCAAAACACTGTTTGTGAGTAACTGTACAACCATGTAACACCAAATAATTTACAGTCCCTACGCATGGGCATTCTCTATAGCAGTGATTGTCAACTGGCGGCCCATGGGCCACATCCAGCCCACCAGAGCTTTCCATCCGGCCCCCTGATGAAAAATGAATGGACGTCTATGGAGCTAGACGGCTAAATTCTGCACTCGCCTGCGGAAGTGTTCTGAGAGTAGGAGATATCCTGATATCAAAATTTTTCTGATATTACTGAATCAGGAATAGCCTAGTGAGGATGGAAAAGTATGTTCCTACATTTATATTTTTCTAAATCAAATGAAACAAGCCTTCAATCTGCCAGTCATCTGCCGGACAATATAAATGACTTTCAGCTGTACTGAGTTAAGACCAGGGCCGTGCAGACATGTTTGAAGGGGCGGGTGCTCGAAGTTAAAAAGCGGCACATAGAACCAGAACAAGAATTCAGCATCATTTAAAAAAAAAGCCTCAAAAAAGGGCACAAGAGGAAAGGGAATTAATTTTTTTTTTTTTTAAACTCCAAAAAAAGGGCACTTCGGAGTGCAATTACAAAAAGGGCATGTGCTCTGCACAGAATGAGGCCTACCTGTGCATGTGCCTGGTTAAGACTGATATGATGGTGTATATAAGTAAGCTGAAACGGATGCTTCGGCACAAATCGTTGTTTATCTTCTCTGAGGACAGTGGATGAACCTGCCTTACTTAGAGGTTTTGATTATCCCCTAGTGGCTTGCTGCAGTACAGGTAATATGAGTCTGTTAACATTGACAAAGGCTAAAAAATAACAGAAATTTGGAAGGAAAATTAATATATCAAATAATAATATATTACTTAAGATACAATATTAATTGTATTTTATTTTAGGAGAGCATCTGGCCCTCACAGTGTCTGCCGAGAAAAACTCTGGCCCTTGGACAAATGTAGTTGACGACCCCTTCTCTACAGAGTGACGTTCTCTGCAGAGTGACATTCTCTACAGAGTGACATTATCTACAGAATAACCTTCTCTACAGAGTGACGTTCTCAACAGAACAACCTTCTCTACAGAATAACTTTCTCTACAGAGTGATGTTCTCTACAGAATAACCTTCTCTACAGAGTGACATTCTCTACAGAGTGACGTTCTCTACAGAGTGACATTTTCTTCAGAACAACCTTCTCTACAGAATTACCTTCTCTACAGAGTGACGTTCTCTACAGGGTGACATTCTTTACAGAATAACCTTCTCTACAGAGTGACGTTCTCTACAGAGTGACGTTCTCTACAGAGTGACGTTCTCTACAGAGTGACGTTCTCTACAGAACAACCTTCTCTACAGAGTGACGTTCTCTACAGAGTGACGTTCTCTACAAAATAACCTTCTCTACAGAGTGATGTTCTCCACAGAGTGGCGTTCTCCACAGAGTGACGTTCTCTACAGAGGGGCGTTCTCTACAGAGTGGCGTTCTCTACAGAGTGAAGTTCTCTACAGAGGGACGTTCTCTACAGTGGGACATTCTCTACAGAGTGATGTTCTCTACAGAGGGACATTCTCTACAGTGGGGCATTCTCTACAGAGTGACGTTCTCTACAGAGGGACGTTCTGTACAGTGGGACGCTCTCTACAGTGGGTCGTTCTCTTCAGAGTGGCGTTCTCTACAGAGTGACATTCTCTACAGAGGGACGTTCTCTACAGTGGGACGCTCTCTACCACGGGACATTCTCTACAGTGAGACATTCTCTAAGGTGGGACGTTCTCTACAGTGGGACATTCTCTAAGGTGGGACGTTCTCTACAGTGGGATGTTATCTACGGTGGGATATTCTCTACAGACTGGTATTCTCTACAGTGGGAATTCTCTACAGAGGAACTTTCTCGACTGGGGGACGTTCTTTATGGAGGGATGTACTTCATAGAGAGTGATGTTCTCTACAGAGGAATGTTCTCTACAGTGGGACATTCTATACAGTGGATCTTTCTCTACAGAGGGAGGTTCTCTACAATGGGATGTTCTATACAGTAGGACATTCTCTACAGTAGGACGTTCTCTACAGAGGAATGTTCTCTACAGTGGGACGTCCTCTACAGAGGAATTTTCACTACAATGGGATGTTCTATACAGTAGGACATTCTCTACAGAGGAACTTTCTCTATAGAGGAATGTTCTCTACAATGGGATGTTCTATACAGTAGGACATTCTCTACAGAGGAACTTTCTCTACAGAGGAATGTTCTCTACAATGGGATGTTCTATACAGTAGGACATTCTCTACAGTAGGACGTTCTCTACAGAGTGATGTTCTCTCCAGAGGGATGGTTGTAGAATGTCTTCTCTTTGGATGTTCTCTGCTGACTTTACTCATAGCTGATATTTACAGAATGGCTCATTAGACACGTTCTTCTCAGCAGTCTGATGAGCTTCAGGCTCAGGAGACCAGCGTCCCTCAAACTGTGGTGGGTCTGGTCATCCTGGTCTTCAGTGAGTCCTTAGGTTTTGTAGAAACCTTTGACCTGGGGACTGAAACAAGATTTAGCCAAATGTGTGTTAGCATAATTATATTCAT
>JBBIGA010171847.1:0-16410 GCA_037576975.1 Alestes dentex
AGAGAGAGAGATATATACACATATATATACACACATGTAGTTTTTATACATATATATATATATTATATATATATAGATATATATATATATATATATATATATATATATATCTTTCTTTCTTGTTTTCTTTTATATCTATCTATCTATGTGGGTACTCATATAGGTATGTGTGTATGTGTGTGTAGTTGTGTGTATTTGTATATGTTGTATAATTACAAATAATTATATTATTTTTGTTTTTTGGAAAAACAGTGAAATGGGAACAGGGAAAAAGTGCATGTGGGTGGAGAAGTGCTGAGATAATTCAGACTCTTTTGCCTTTTATTTTACATCATTTTAACCCCCCCCCCCTTTTTTTACCTTAATGCAGCTTTTACACATTCTCAGTGTTCTCTCGAGCTGCTCTATTAGGAGCCACTTGAGAACCTGAGATGCTTTTAGAGCAGATCGAAATTTTTTTTTTTTAATTAATTATTACAAATGTACTTACTTGTTTTTGCAGGCATGTGTATAGAATGTTTGTCTTAGAAACAAATTTCATTGAAGTTTTATCTTAAACATTAAAGACAAAGTGTCTTAAATCACAGATTTCTGTGATATTACTACTAGTAGTAGTATCACTGATATGACTGACGTTAGTGAAATTACAGATATTACTGATATAGTGACACTGCTGATATTAGTGATATTAGTGGGATTAGTGATATTTTCTGATAATAGAGGTAATATTGATATTATTGATGATGGTAAAATTACTGACATTATTGATATTAGACATGTTACTGATATTAGTGATTTTAGCGATATTACTCACATTCCTGATTTAAGAGATCACTGTCGGGATGGTGAATTTGATTTGTATTTTTTGAAAGCAAATAAAATTGCGAATACCTCAGCTAAATAACTACAGCCACGTGTACTATTACACACACACACACACACACACACAAGTACTTGCATTCCTCATTGTTATTGCTTGCTTTTCTCCATTTCTTGTTTGAGCATACACAAACAACACACACACACACACACACACACACACACACACGTATTTGCAGTCTGCTTTTCCCTTTTTTTCCACTACTCCTTTGGACATCCACGCACAACCTTTCGCAAGACTCACACTCTGCCTGGCGGGCTCCGCAGTAACCGCCGTCAAGGCAACACCACGTGGATTAGAGCAACGGCAGGACACACTGCCGAAAACCTTAAACCTGTATCCTCACCCCCGCATGACTCCAGGGTCATCCAGATTATCCTCAGGGACTTTGACTATTACACACTTTCTCTTCAGTTAACACATTGCTTTATTTAGACGTTCAGATCCTCACCTCACCTCAGCTTCTTTGCGACTGAACTCCTTTTAATTCCATTGTAGTTCTGCCTGAACCTTGCACCTGACACTCACTGTAACGGTGCCTTAATCTCTAACCTAATCCCTGACCCAGCAGAGAGACAGCGAGACACTAACGTCAGCAACTGTGAACGATCCTCAGCACGCCATGAAAACGTGAAAAAGTCAGACTTTTTTCTTTGTTTGCAGTATCCTCTATATCTCCTCCGGATCCCCTACAAATAGCATTTTACAAATTAAAATGCTATTTGTAGGGGATAGAGAGGGGATGTAGAGGATACTGCAAACTTCCAAATGAATACTGAACAGTTCATGATAGCTATTAAAGTGAATAGTGTTTCATTTATAGTAGGTACTGAATCATTCATCGTGGACACTGTATATTCACATGGGATACTGAATGATTTGCAGGATGTACTGAATGATATGCAGTACTGCATAATTTGTATCAGATGCAGAACAGTTCAAAGCAGACTCATTCGTAGTAGGTACTGAATAACTCCTAGCAGTTACTGAATGCAGGATTAACAGCCGAATAATAAGACGGCACCTGAAGAAGTTAAGCTTGAAACTGTTTTTGATCAACTAGCACAACTGTAGCTCCAGGCAAGCTGGTCGACTGTGCTTCATCATGCAGAATCAACATTTAGCCTTCAGACCTTCTGCATTCAGGTCAAAGGCAAAATTGCAGTAGAGCGCCACACAGGAAATGCCAGAACTAAAGAGTGAAACAGCTCAGGTCAGACCCAGGAGCTCCTCAGCCGAGCTGCCAGGCCTCGTGCCGGCTGGTCTGCTGTAAATGCCAACATTACCAGCCCTGGTGAGAATCGTGGGTGAGGTACTCCTTTAAAGGCAGAATTTGAGGAATGCAGTCTCGGCCTTGACCCGCAACCAAGCCGTCAAATGAGCGCAGAAATGGCAGATGGGGCCGCGCAGTACAAACGAGGCTTTATTTGTACCTTCACTGGAATTGCTGCCAATCCGGGTCTGTTTACGTCTCCCAGCTTCCGATGGCCTGCCAAACCTGTTTTTCGGTTCTATCACTGAAGAACATCACGCTTGCATTTTTTTTAATGTACCATGAACTCCAAGAGTCATAAGCATTTCGACAGAAACAGAATGCAGGAAGGTGAAAGTGCAGCAAGGGAGAGGTAGAGGAAGAGAGAGAGAGAGAGCAAGAGAGAGAGAGAGAGAGAGAGAGAGACAGAGAGGAAGAAAGAGAGAGAGAGGACAGAGAGAGAGAGGAAGAGAGAGAGAGAGAGGAAGAAAGAGAGAGATGAAAGAGACAGAGTGAAAGAAAAAGACAGAGGAGAGAGAAAGGGAGAGAAACAGGAGAGAGAATGAGAAAGAAAGAGACTGGAAACTGTTTTTGAAAACTGTAATTCAGTTTTGTTTTTTTGGTTTTTTTGCAGCACTTAATGGGGAAGTGCAGCGCTGATATTCATCAAACTGGGCTTAAAGCTTAAAATGCTGGAACAGAGTGAAAGAAAATGCCACCAGCTGACATTCATCAGTCAACGGGTCAGCCATTAGTGGCCGGAAGTGAAGTGTAGGGACAGAAGGCGGCAGATAATCAGCGCTGAATAAAAACGAATTCACCTGTAGCTGCTGAACGGAGCGCTGTGCTGTCTCCCACCGAATCCAGCACAGTAAAAATAAAGGTCAGAGTGCTGTTTAACCGTGGATTCCTGCACGGGCTTGACGGATGTTCTTGAGCTTGAGAATGTCTGGCTAAAGTGCTGGCCTGGTTCCATTAGCTGCGTACTAGTAGGTCTCTATAGCATCATATCAGTAAAGCGACCCAGTGAGTGAAGGCTTGTGCATCTATGTGGGCATGTGGGTGAACCCCAGCTCCCCCATTCAGTCGCTGTGATCACAGAGGAGGGTGGTCAAGTGTGTCCGTATCGCTGGTTTTGAATTTTAGCAGCTATGCAAACAAGTAACTGGTTTGTGTGCACAGTGACAAACTGATGGGAGCAGACATGAGCAAATGTATGTTGCAGTGTCACTGAAAATTTTCAAAAGCATTTCAGGGATGGATAATCAGATACTAAGTAACACCATGGCTGGTATAATAACAATACCAATGTTAGTACTTTGAAACTATCTGAAACTGGAAATACGGGGTTCAACAACAAAAAAATTCTGTTTTTTTTACTGAAAGGGAAGGAGGGATGTAATCATTTTGTTGATTGATAGAGGGGGGACGCAAAAGTTTTGTTGAGGATAAAGGGGGTCGTAATAATTTTGTCAATGGGGGAAGGGAAGTGATGTAGAGATTTTGTTGCTGGGTGTGGGGGGGTGGGGGCATGGCTGTTAATTTTATTGCCGATGAGTGTGAAGTGATGTAAACATTCTGTTTTTAATATGTAATAATTTTTATTTAAAATGAACGTAAAAATTAAAAAACAAAAATGTGAAACTAATCAACTTCTAGCTGTTGAATGGAGTGCTGTGCTGTCGTTAAGGAGTCTACACACGTGGGGAGCTGGTGGTCTCCTGTATCTCTCGGTTGGATGTCCTGGGATAGCCTGCTTGTTTGAATTTCTTGTGTGTTGCCCTGGGGAGTTTGGGGGTGTGACCAATCACTGAAGTTGGACTCCAGCAGCTTTCTGGCAAAGCTAGGATTCAGATGAGTGCATCTCTCTGATGCTCTTTTGTCTCTGGGAGCCCTGTGTGCCTCTTGCCAGGTGTGATTTCATAAAGCCGTCTCAGCGTGCTGTCCAGCCTTTTAGCCTGGTCTTTAGTCAGAGAGTGGCACCGGATGGGGGCTAAGTACTCCATACACACATATTCCATTTTATTGGAAACCAGTCAAATCTCCAGTGTGTTCTGTGGGAAATAAACCCTCTTCACTGCCTCTCACACTGATCACCTTTTCATTCCTTACACTCCTAATTACAGGTCGGCGGTGTTGTTATGTGTGCTGGGATGCATTTAGACTTTCATTGCATTATTTCACCTGTGCACAATTACACTCAGGTAATCTGTAAAGCAACACACTCAACAGACACGTTCTGTTATTTTTTTAAGTGAAAACTTTTCCCCCATTTTTAACCATTTTTAGGGCATAGTTTATTTTCTTCATAATTTACTTTAAATCACCTTGTTAGTGCAAAAGACTATTTAATAACTGTCAAACTGATTTATTGTTGGCGTATCAAGTAAATAATTGAAAGTAATGAGAACAAATGTTTTACAGTAACAGGTTGCAAAGTGTCTAAAGATACAAGCACACTAGATAAAGGAGATCCAACCACTCAGCATTCAGCACCACCAGTATACTGATCACCGCCTGATCATTTGGAATCATCTGCACCTGTTTCTTCACTGGTTCAGGACTTAAGTTAGGACTAGGGTTGTGTTTGAAGACGTCTGTACAGAATGCCCTAACTTTTGCACAGGGTTTTATATTTTACATATATCTTTTTCTATTCCAGTGTTTTACACACTAACTGTTATTATACATTAAAATGTGCACGAGTGTGTTCTCTCTACAGGGTGAGTACTTCCTTACACTTCAAGACATCCTTCAAGATGGGGTGCCCCATTTTTCCTCAGTCTTGTCCAAGTCATCAGTCATTAACTTGGTTTCTAATTCTCTCTTTTAGTTCAGGGTTTAATTTCCCTGTCTTGCTGGTTCTGCACCCTGTCTGCTCCGGTTCTGTTTTATTTTAAGCCAGGTCAAGTGGAGCCAAATGTTTCTGCGTTGGACTCTTACACAACAGCCGTGTTCACAAAGCAGCTTTACAGGAATCAGGGTCCGTGTCGCAGTGAATGAGCTGCAGTGACAGGAAAAGCTCCCTCTGAGCAGGAAGAAGAAACCTTGAGAGGAACCAAGATGCAAAGGAGGACCCTTCAGATCGAACAGCTAGCAAGACAATAGCTCAGAAACAACATAAGGATTCAGGATGATTTTCACGCCTGAAGGTCTGAACAAAGGTTTTGTTACACTGAATATATTTAATCCGGTTACTTTTGGTGTCATGCTGCAGTCACCTTTGAACTGTCTCATCACCTGCATCCTGTGATCATCACCTGCATCCTGTCATCATTACCTATGTTCTGTCATAATCACCTGCATTCTGTCTTCATCACCGGCGTTCTGTCATCACCTGCATCCTGTGATCATCACCTGCATCCTGTGATCATCACCTTCATCCTGTCTTCATCACCTGCACCCTGTCTTCATCACCTGCATTCTGTCATCATCACCTGCGTTTTGTCATCACCTGCATCCTGTGATCATCACCTGCATCCTGTCTTCATCACCTGCATTCTGTCATCATCACCTGCATCCTGTCTTCATCACCTGCATCCTGTCTTCATCACCTGCGTTCTGTCATCACCTGCATTCTGTCATCATCACCTGCATCCTGTCTTCATCACCTGCGTTCTGTCATCACCTGCATCCTGTGATCATCACCTGCATCCTGTCATAATCTCCTGCATCCTGTCTTCATCACCTGCATCCTGTCTTCATTACCTGCATTCTGTCATCATCACCTGCATCCAGTCATCATCACCTGCATTCTGTGATCATCACCTGCACCCTGTCATCATCACCTGTTCTGTCATCATCACCTGCATCCTGTCATAATCACCTGCATCCTGTCATCATCACCTGTGTTCTGTCATCTCCTGCATCCTGTCTTCATCTCCTGCATCCTGTCTTCATCACCTGCATCCTGTCATCATCATCACCTGCTTTCTGTCATCGCCTGCATCCTGTGATTATCACCTGCATCCCATGATCATCACCCGCATCCTGTGATCATCACCTGCATCCTGTCATCATCACCTGCATCCTGTCATCATCACCTGCATTCTGTGATTATCACTTGCATCCTGTGATCATCACCTACATCCTTTCATTATCACCTGCATCCTGTCTTCATCCTCTACATACTGTAAAGCACCGCACCGTCTTGTCTCCCTGTGTTCCATCACAGCTCATTTCTTTTGGTTCTTCTTCTTCTCCTGTTGTTTAATAGGTGATGATAGCCTGCCTCAGCTTCCTGTAAATCATACGAAAGTCTGAAACATCTAAACAAGTGTCACATTGCAAATAAAGCAAACCATCATTCAGTTTGATCTGAATGGAGATCGCCTCTTCTAGTCAATCTTATAGTCCAGACTGTGATCTGAGGGTCGTGTAGTGATTAACACTTGATGGTGAGAAAGAGGCATGTAGGTGTCTTTAGTTCCACAAAGTTAAGCTTAAGCAGTTGTTAATGGCAGGACTTATTAACAACCAAGCAAGATCATCCAGTAAACAGTACAAGAGCGGAATCCAGAACAGTGTGAATGGGGATTAAGTGGTCTCCTTAAGTGAAGTCCAGAATCTTCAGGAGGGAGATTGAGTGAGCAGTGAGATATTTTGTTTCCAGGCATACCAGGAAGGTCAGTGGCACTCAAGCGAGTCCACCAAAATCATCCAAAAAGAGAAGTGTAAAGTCTAAAGTCTGTGTGTGACAGATACTGGACAGATTAAAGAGTTCCACTGCAGTTCTAAAAGTTACTCAGCACTTTCACTCATTTTCCGAGCTGCTAGTTTTATACTTCTACTCCAGTTGCTCTTTCAGTTAGCAACTCCACACTAACGGCAATTCCACACCAACTTCAGACTCTGAGCTGTAAAATGGCCTTAGGTTTGAGAAAGATACTACAGAATTTATGATGATGATAATGATGATGATGATGATGATGATGATGATGATGATGATGATGATTAATATTATTATTATTATTATTATCATCATCATCATCACTGAGTCTCAATGTTGTTAATTCCCTCTCGAAAAATTTAACATTTATTCATAGTTTTAAAAAGTTAATGCTGCTTCCAAACATGCCTGGTAGGCTGTTGAAGGGGTGGGTGATATATTATCATTACTGTGACGGTTTCCATGACGACACTGCTTCCTGAGTGTACATGCTGGATTGTGCTGTAACACACCTTTGTTCCACCTACACTTTTCTACTGAGGTTTGTCAGGTCTTGCTCTATTGTTTCTTTCTTTAGTGCTCGGCACACCCTTCAAAAAAGAGGCTACATATCAAACACACACACACACACACACACACACACAGTTGCAGTAAAGTTTTAGACAAATAGCTCACTAAAAACACAAACACAATATATTGTGATTATAATTAAGAGGTGTGAGTGGAATCAGCCAATCAAGTTTGGATTTACAACAGGTGGAATATCATGGCAGTGACTGAAGGAGTCACAGTAAAACTGCAAAACTACTGAAAAATATGTTACCATTTTATACAAAATATTGGCCCTTGTATCAGTGCATATGGTGGACCCCCTCTCTCCCATCAATCCATATAACTGTCCTCTCTGTTTGGGTGGACAGGATGGTCTTCCCTTTCCCCATCACTCAACATAACTGTCCTCTCACTAGATTGGTAAGGATTTTATTAAATGTTCATCCATGTGACAGAAATTCAGCCGAAGAGCATCCATTGTAGTTTTAATGCTAACAGTTAAAATGTATTATTATTTAGTTAGCAGCTTATGAGGTATAATTGAATTTGATACACCAGTAATATTGTTTTTGTGTTGGTTTTTTAAAATAAAGGCAAATTGTGTGTTCTGGCACCCTCCTTTATTAAGCTTGTGTATCTCAGCGGCATGAACTGATGATTCCAAAAACACTTGACACGAGTATAAAGTAAACAAGGCCATCTCAGTGTCCACATCAGTGCTTTGACACAAATGAGAGCTTTTAACTGCACATGGCTGGACTTTCCATGAATGAACTTCTGTGTTCTGTCTTCTGTGTTACTATTCACAGCTCTGCAATAATGAGATTGCCCCCTGTAATTTAGACCGTACCTCAGTTTAACCAGCAGTCTAGAGGCAGCCCTGGTCAAGCGAAGTATGAAAAATAGCTTTTTCAGGACATGGTGCTACACAAGAAAGCAGCAGACAAACAAATAACTGAATAATGCAAAATGCAGTGTGATGACCCACTGGATTGGAATTGCTGGTGGGCAGGTCTGCAAGTCACCTATACCTGCTGATGGACTCAGAGAGGTGACTTAAGGACCTTGAGCAGGCTGACTGGAGAGGCTTCTTCTTTTATGTCTGGCTATTGGTCTAGGCCTGATTTATGTCTGGCTTTAGTGAATATTAGTTTCTGATAAATATTGTGGATTGTGTTGGGTTGGACCATTTGCCTTCTCTTTTCCATCTGTTTCCCTTTGAATTTTAGTCACATGAGTGCTTTTCTATAAATTCTACTGTTGTCCTCCTTTATTCTGTCTGGCATGACAAAAGTGGGGGCTTGTTTGCAGTCATGTGATTCCAATGTTCCAGATGGAAAGCATAAAGTTAAGAGTGGACTGTAGGAGAGGGTGGAAAGCCCATGCTGTGCTAGTTTAGATGATATTTAGACAATAAAGGTGTAAACAAAAGCATATGTTGGAGGTAACCCTTATGTAAGGCTTGCCTGCTGTTGAGGCAGTAGATAGAAGTGAATATCTCATCCTCCAGACCTCTTTCTACTCAAGAAGATGCATGAAAGCGTACAAAAGTCTAGAGGCATAGTGTGGTCCACAATGACTGTCATTTGGCATGCCCAGGAGGAGCGGCTTTTCCTTTTATGGTCCAGTGGAGTAACCTAGCTACAAACATTCAACGTCATGGTGCCTCTTGAAGGTTAACGTAGGTTAACCGCTCTCAAAGGTCTGGTGAAATGCCACTAAAGACGTGGATCATCACCCAGCAGGATGGAGAAATCACTGCAGCTTGTTACTGTCGCCTGCCAGGATCAATTATTTACGTTAAATGTGGTTTTAAGCACCCGCACCCATAAAGAACAAAACCGTAATCCAGAGGTCACCAACCCTCCTCCTGATCTTCTTTCCTGCTGTGTTCAGCTCCAACCTCCAAACTTACTCAATGCTCTAGCCAATCAGAGACTTTTGAAGAAGTTCATTAGCTGAAGAACAGGTGTAGCAGGTTGTGGCCAACATTGTGACATTGGCGTTGCCAGCAAACTTGATGGTGGTGTTAGAGCTGCATGAGGCTTGAACTGGGAAAACGTACAGGTGCTGAGAATCAATGTTGAGTTAGAGATGTTTCCCAGCCTCACCACCTACCTGTCAGGAAGCCCAGTATCTAGCTCAGCGGTGTCGAACTCCAGTCCTTGAGGACCGTGGTCCAGCATGTTTTGGTGATTTCCCTGCTCAGAAACACCTGGTTCATCTCGCCAGTTAATTATCAGGTTCAGTGAATGTGTGTGAGGAGGAGAACCATCATACTGTGCTGGACACCGGCCCTCCAGGACCGGAGTTTTGACACCCATGATCTAGCTGCAGAGGGCGGAGTTGAGTCTCAGGTTCCTGAGTTTGGCAACGAGTTCAGAGGGCACAGTGGTGTCGAATGCCAAGCTGTAATCAATGAAAAACATTCTCACGAGTATATCCCTCTTGTCCAGGTAGGAAACGGCAGCGTGGCAGGTGAGGGCAGTGGACCTGTGTGTCTGTAGATGAACTGGAGTGGGTCAAGTCTGACTGGAGTGAAAGGGAACGATGTGGGATTTGATGAACCGTAGCTCTTCTTGATCATCCATGAGTATTTGTGTACATTTCACTTTTAAAGCATTTGCCCTGGTGCAATGACAGACGAGGAGAGGACTCATTTGCTGTTAAAAGTTTACTAGTATTAGCCAATCTTAGATGTACAAACAGAAGTCAAGATTTGGTGAACAGGCATAACAAAGGAAATCCATGTTCAGTCAGGTTCTGGGCAGGCTCTGGTAGTGACTGACATCAACGTGAAGACCAAGCAAAAATCATAATCCAGTAAATCCAGCGCAAAAGTCAAAAATCTAAATCAGGCAAGGCAAGAGACATAAGCCAAAGTGCAAAAGAAGTCAAAATGCAAAAGATAAGCAGGAAATAACAAACTGCTTGGTACACCAGGAACCGACAAGAAAGAAACATCAAAAGTCAGTGCTTATATAGTGCTAGAAACTGAAAATACTCAATTACACAACACAGGAATCTAGAGCTCCCCTAACTCTAAGGAGGGTGAACTGCACTGATCAAGCATCCTGCCTTAGGTCTTAGGTGTCACTTCAACATGTGCCAGTTTGCTTATCTGTTTGGTGTGTCCAGCACTGGACTGTCCTCTTCAGGCTTTTCCTGCTTTAATCTCTGCCTATAAGCAGTGATCTAATTTGGCAGGACAGAGGAGGGCCTAATATCTAACAAGAGAGTACAAACATGATCTGTACAGAAATGTTTGTGTGCAGTGCTGTTAGCTTTTTTGATGTTTATCTTTTGGTCGAGCTCTGATAGTCACGGTTTTTCTGTACTTCCAAATTTACTTTATGACTAAAATCAGTTGGTTAAATTAGTTTCAGAAATTCAGTAGTAAATTTACTTAAAAAGTGAAGCAATTGTTCTTCTTCAGCTCAACAGTTTGAGCCTCTGGAGTTTGTGCCTCACTCTTAGCCATTTAAATCTGGCTCTCAAGGGACTGTAAGAGAATGTTTTGACATACTTTAACAGTAATGCTGTGATTATACATAAAAAGAAACTGCAAATTTTCCCCGCGGAGAAGAAATTCTCGCACAGCCGCATATTAAGAATCTTGCAAAGTTTGCTTTTGTCTGTGTGTGTGATTTTATCACTGCAGGATCTTCAAAACCCTCTGCACACACACACACATTCTCCCTCTCTCTCACACACACACTGTAAGTGTAAGTGTGTGTGTGTGTGGTGTGTGTGTGTATTTATCTCTTTTAGAAGACCAAATGTCATGATGTTAGGAATACTGGTAAATCTGTGGAAGTGGGGGCATTTTGCAGGTCCTCATTAGGAGATGTTCTAAACGAGCTAAAAGCTGAAAGAGTCTTTTGGTTACTGAGGTTAAAGGTCAGGGTCAGATTTAGGTGGCAATATTGACATGCACTAGTACTAAAAGCCATGGAATTTCACCAATTAGTAAATTCAATTCAATTTAATTCTTACTGTCTATAGATACTCACTCACATATACTACAGACCCCTGGCCCAACAACAACATCAACAACAACAACAACAACACAACAGTGATAATAATAATAATGATAATAATAATCTTCCACAGCGCTGCTCACGACACTTATACACATCTGACTCAATAATTAGATGTGGTGTATTTGCAGCATACAGGACACAGATGATAAAAGTAATTTAAATGCAATTGAGTTTAAATTGAAATAAGTTATAAGAATTTATTACAGACAGATGAATCCTCTAGATCTGTAAAGAGGTATGTAAAGTCTGGGATGTTACCAGTGAGGAATGGAGGCCGGTTACCCAGAATGTGGCCTATTTTTGGGTACTACAAGCAAGGCACAGCTGTGTGACCTCAGAGCGCGTGACGGACAGCTTGGATTGAGCAGTTCTGATACAGAGTCATGGGCCAAATTGGGCCTCATATGTGAGAAGTGGTACCGTATAAGCTGACCAGCGCAGGTCGAGTGCGAGTGTGGAATGGAGACGCACAGGGACAGATGTGTGAAGCTGCGCAGCTGTGTTCGGTTGCGCAATCTGTTTTTTTTAGAGTGTGGAAAAAAACTTCATTTAGAAGTGGAGCTCCTGGCCTCAGCATAATGAACCAGTTTAATGTGCTTTTATTTAATCTCATCTGTTTGGAATAAACTGGTCACTTAAGATCACTAAAAGTATAACTAAAAGTGTGTGCTACATGGGGGCTAAACATTTTAGCCATCCGGTTTGTGATAAACATGAAGCTGGCAAAGAGGATGACATGCATAGTGAGGTTCAGGAGTCCAGGAGGCATTTTTAATGTTGAGGGGACGAAACAAATTATTTTGAGAAATGCTATAATGTATTTTTTCTTAGAACCAAAATAATAATTGTTCACAGAAACCCCTGCAATAAATAATTTTTCATGCATTTTAGTGATGAATTATTAAGAAAAATATGATTTACTCATTTTGACAAAGAACACAAAGCAACCGTATACTGGCTGCTGGCCTGTGATGTATCTCTGGTTGCTGCAGTCCAGCATTCCCACATCAGAACAGTTTCCTGCATGGAGCGCGAGTGTTTCTCTGAGTGTTCTCATGGTTTTCGTTTGGTCTCCTATTTTATTAATGTAAATTAAATTAAATTATTACTATATTTACTCTGCTTATACCGCAGAAAATGTGCATGCATGAATTACAGTACAGTCTATACCCGGGTAATATCAGTATTTTACATTCTAGCACTGCAGGAGTTCAGTGTAAACTGTACACTCACCTTTACACCTTTGGCCCTTATAAAATTACTGTAGCCTCTCTGGGCTTCAGCTGAATACAGTTATAAATAATCCTCTGTTAAAAGTGTTTTTTAATCAGTTAAAAGTGTATTTAAAATCTGCTAAAAGTGTTTTTAAAAATCTCTTTAATGTTGTTAATTCTTCTAAAAGTGTTTTTAAAACCTGTAAGTGTCTAAAGAATTAGCCATCCAAGGAATCCTTAAAAAGAATGAGAAGAGCTGCTCACGTGGTTTCTGCTCAGTGGCTCTAATGAGCTGTGTTTGTGTTGGTGTGTGTGTTTTTATGGGTCTCTTTATATGACTGTTCTCCTGGAGACAAAAGCTGTGTTTCCATTCTGGTGAGCGGTGTCTTTAATCCGCTCTAATCGGCGCTAATCTAACTGAGTACAAACAATTGGGTTATGTGTAAAAGGATTATGCCGAGGATTTCCAGGTTGGTGGAGAATGGAGTAGCGGTGTTGTGTGTTTGCTCCCGTTTACAATCTTCCCTTTTCATTCAAAACCCATAAATATTGTTGAAATAAGTACACATCCAATGACGTAAGACGTACTGGAGTAGTATATTTGATGAATAAAGCATGGCAAAGTCAGGGAAGCAGGCCAAAAAAGACACCACAGAGAGCTCCTCTAGCAGTGGAGGTAATGACGGCCACGCTCATGTCGGAGCTACTAGACCAGCACAGAGCGGTGTTAGCTGCTGATTTCAAATCATCTTTTGCTGTTTTGGACTCAAAGCTGGACACTATTCAAGCAGTTGTCTCTGGCCAGGGCCAACGCATTACCGACCTTGAAAAGCATGCTAAGGATTTCTGCAAACGCCTAGAGCAACTTGAATCTGCGCATTCCTCCTTGTTGGAGGAGAAGTCGTTGCTAAAAGCTAAACTCTTTGATCTAAAAGGCCATAGCAGGCGGCAGAATACTCGCATCATCGGACTGCCAGAGTCAATGGAAGGTCCACGTCCCACTGTCTTTTTCTCACAGCTTCTTGTCAAGGTTTTTGACGAAGAGGTACTTGCTTCTCCCACAGAACTAGACAGAGCACAGCGAAGCCTCACGGCTAAACCGGCTCCTCGAGATAGACTGTGCCCGGTCATCATTCACTTTCAGTGGTTTCAGGTGAAGGAACTGATTATGAAGGAGGCACGCAAGCGGGGTGATCTGAAATTTCAAAACCACAGAATCCGCTTCTATGAGCGTAATGGCCGAACTCAACCAAAAGGGTCTCCAACTTTTCCCAGCACGGCTCCGCGTTTACATTCTCATGTAATGGAAGTGTTGTAATGCTTGACAAATAGTGTTCTCTTTAGAGGATATAGTTACTGGCTTATTCTTCCTCATCTGATTGTTGTTGAGTTAACCAAATTTATCATTTATCCTGTGGAGTGCAGACACTCTGCTAAGTTTTATCTTGGTTCAGGAGTGTTCACTGTGTACAGTCCTCTATTTAACTTGCTTTTTAGTATTGGGTTATACGTGTATTGCGGTCGGGAGGGCAGATTAGAGATTAACGGGGAAGCAGCAACTATGTGGTTTTATGTCTGTATTTTTCTGGTTTTTACTGTTTTTTCAGCAGTTTTGCTGTAGGTTTTTGTGGTTTAAGGCTACTCGCAACTACTAATAACCATTCGACCTTCTTAGATGAAGGGTAATTCAAATTTTGTGTCTTGGAATGTCAGGGGGCTTAATCACCCTATTGAAAGGAAAAAAGTCTTTGCTCACCTCAGACACCTGGGTGCAGGGATAGCTTCTCTTCAGGAGCCTCATATGCACGACTCTGATCTTGGGAGAATTGGCAAATGCTGGACAGGTCAATTTTTTCATTCCAATTTTAGAGCTAAGGCTAGGGGTACAGCAATTCTTGTTGATAAGAATGTACCATTTCAACATTCCAATGTTATAGCAGACAAAAATGGTCGTTTCATAATTGTTACAGCTAAAATTGGCCACGAGTCTCTCATTTTGGGAAATCTATATGCTCCCAATACTGATAATGTACAATTTTTTAATGGATTTATCTCCCAGTTGCCTAACTTAAATTCTCACTCCCTTATTCTATGTGGAGATTTTAAATGTTCTTTAAAAGCCACACCTGAACACACATCCTCTAAAGTGGCTACACTGAGTAAATCTGCCACTTTAATCAAATCATTTCTCACTGATCTCAGTCTTACTGATCCATGGAGGTTTCTCTATCCTATAGCAAGAGAATATTCCTATGTCTCCCATGTCCACAGGGCTGGTGTCAGAGCGAATTTACCGGGCTGGCATCTAACTGGCTTTGTGGGGGCACTATTGATCGTGAACTATATTCATATGAGCGACACTAGAGTGTGTGGGGAGCGTGGTGACTTGCTAGGGGGGGCAATGCCTTCGAATGCCCCCCCCTTGACGCCGGCACTGCATGTCCATTATACTTACACAGGAATTTCTTGATTGATAACTTTTTAATTACTAGCCTTAAGTCTTGCAGCTACAAAGCCACATCCGTTTCAGACCATGTGCCACTGCTCCTTAGTTTGGAATTTTCTGGAGTTGAACACAGTAGGAGGCATTGTAGATTAGACCCACTGTTACTTAAGGATGAGAACTTTGTATCCCATGTAGCACTGCACATTAAAACGTTTTTAGATATACATAAAACTCCAGAAGTGTCGAGTAAGACTATTTGGGAGGTCATGAAAGCTTATTTAAGGGGTGAAATAATTTCATTTTCGGCCAAGAAAAAGAAATGCTCAAAACAGAAACAATTTGAAATTACCAATAACATAAAACAAATAGATGAGCAATATTCAAGTTCGCCTTCGCCAGAGCTGTACAAAGAACGGTTAAAACTTCAGACAGAATTAAGTCTTCTGATTTCTCACGAAGTTGAGAGCCAGTTGCTTAGGAGTAGAAGTACATTTCATGAGCAGGGCGACAAATCGGGGAAACTCTTCGCTGGTCAGCTACGTGGACTGAGAGCAAAACAGCTTATTCCTAGGGTGTGCACCAATAGTGGGGAAATATAATCTGATCAAAAAACAATTAATAATACGTTTAAGTCCTTTTTCTCAAACCTATACGCCTCAGATTGCTCAGTAGATCTCCGGGTCATGGATACCTTTTTTTAACTGCCTGGATATCTCCTCCCTTTCACAGAAAGGAATATGAGTCCCCCATTACACAGGAAGAGATTAGTGCTGCAGTTTTACAGATGCAGGTTGGTAAAGCTCCTGGGCCTGATGGCTTTCCTTCAGACTTTTTAAAGAAATTTTCGGCAGAACTGGTCCCCTTTAGTTTAGTGTTTTCAGACTCTTTTGGCGCAGGTGCACTTCCTTCCTCGTTTAATCAAGCGTGTATCTCTTTCCTACTGAAAAAGGATAAAGATCCATATGACTGTGCTTCTTATAGGCCAATACCACAACTATATACAGATGTAAAGATCAGACTGGAGAAAGTCTTTCCCTCCATCATATCCCCTGATCAAACTGGATTTATAAAAAAAATCGCCATTCATTCTTCAACATTCAGAAGCTGCTTAACATTTTATATTCTTCAAAGCAGGGTAGGCCTGAATATCTTGTTTCAATGGATGCTGAAAAAGCTTTTGATAGAGTTGAAGGTTTTGGGCCAAACTTTAGTGCTTGGATTTAGTGCTCTATACACTACCGGCCAAAAGTTTGTTTTTTCTCAGTTTTTATTATTTTCTGCATTGTAGATTAATACTGAAAACAAACAAAATGATGAAGGAACACATGGAATTATGCAGTAAACAAAAAAAGAG
>JBBIGA010171856.1:0-16408 GCA_037576975.1 Alestes dentex
CCACACCTGAGTAACTGAAAACTAAGACCAACTGATTACAGAGGTGGAATCAGGTGTGCCTCCTGCTTGATTGGAACGAAAACCTGCACCCACAGCGGCCCTTTCTGGACAGGTTTGGGCACCCCTGGTCTAAACTTTTAAACTTAGAAACCCACAAACTTAGAAACCCTAAAATCTCTAATCCCTTTAATTTTCTCAACACTCAAACCTCCAATCCCTCAAACTTCTTCTCAACCCTCAAACTCAACCCTCAGTTTGCGGGGTGTGTTAATGCGTGTGTGGAGGGTGGTGGGGCCTATACTGTGTGTGTGGAGGGGGGTGGTGTGTTACTGTGTGTTACAGTGAAGAACACATGGAAGAGAGATGTCTCTTGTCATTAAAGGGTCTGTACTCCTTAAAAGTAGGGTTTTCTTTCATTTACTGCTATAGGCTGAATGGGAGGGGCTTAACTGCTGTAGGCTGAAGGACGGGGCTAAACTACTGGTTTGATGGACAGATGTGTCTTCCTTTCGTTCTCCAGACCCCTGACTGTTTATAAACAAGAGTGATACAAGTGGAGATTTAAACACTGTAGAAAATCCTTCGCATAACAGGGTCTCCTGAAGGATGTAAAGCAGTGGACACTTAAGCATCTCTTAGAGTAGCCGTGACAGCACACATCCTGAAAAACAGGACTGAACACTTTCTTTCAGTTTGCTTTTCAGAAAAAAAGAAAAATGAAAAGAACAAAGGAGAGAATGGTAGCCTTTTAAGTTTCCACGGTTCCTCCCTGTCCTTTAACGGATGGGGTCGGAGGACACTCCACAGTAAAAAAACAAAAAAAACAAAAACAAATGACAAAAGAAAATTGCACAGCTTTAATGCAGCAGCAGCCTGTAATTTCTGCAGAATTCAGGAGGATGAGGGGTTAAATGGATTGACACACACACACACACACACACACACACACACACGGCTTACCTTCAGAAACAAAAACACTCTGTGCTTTGTGCTTTATGGCTGGTCTGCATTATGAGCACTCTGTTAGCACACACACACACACACACACACTCACACTCCTCACAGAGCTCTAAGAGGAGCAGACTGTCCAGTAAACAAACAGGTACAGACCATATAACAGTATAACAGTAGCGGTATCCTTCTCTCATTCATTCATTTTTTCTTCTTAGAAACTGACCAGAAGACAAAGATGAAACACAAAAAAACTTTAATTACCTTTAATTTATTAGGTTCAGGTTTTTATACAGTAAAGTTCACACTCACAGAGGGGGCTCAGTGTACTTTAAACAAATAACAGCAGAAAGAATGATAAAAAAAAAAAAGCGGTGTGTTCAGTGTTCACTGTGTGTGTGTATGTTCTCCCCGTATCTGTGAGTTATCCAGATTCTCCTGTTTTGAGATGGACTGGATTGAATAAACTGCCCCTAGATGTGTGTGTGTATGTGTGTGTGTGTGTGTGTGTGTGTGTGTGTGCGCTGTGCTGGAGCTCAGTGAGGTGTGGAGGAGCTGCTGTACACGTGTTTTCTCATTGACCTCTCTCAGTGATGACTCCCCACCGCTCCACCAAGGCTTCTTCTGCTTATTCCACCTCTGACCCCAACAGCTTAAACTTCAACCCCTGCACAGGGAAAGCTCTCGTCACCCGGCCCTGATCAGAGCAGTGGTTCGGCTGGATGGGGCTGAGGTCAGACAGCTGAAATACATTTGAAGAGGCATTACCCAGGAAAAAGCACATCGCTCTGAATTCACATCACAGGTGCAGGACAACCTCACACCTTCCTCCTGCAGAGACAGACAGATGCCCGGGAGCCCAAAGCCCAGAGACTCGGTCGGGTTCCCCAACTGCTGATGATTCTGTTATTACCTGTACCTGTTGTTAATTACATCATTATGTCATTAATAATAAAAGGGCTCTCATAGGTTTCCACTGAACCCACTCTGACAGACAGATGAGTCAACAAAAAAACAACAGTAAATAATATAGTACAATAAATATATAAAATGCGCTTATCAAAGTATTAAGGCAAGAGAATGAAAATAAAACAACACATCAATGCAACACCACAACATTCTTCTACATCAGCTACAGTACTTGTGTATGTTATATCGGCCCTAGAGGATCATCCTCGGAGGATCAGCACTACAGGAACACCCGCAGAGGATCACAGCAGAAGATCAACCCTATAGCATCACCCCCAGAGGATCAACCCTTAACTATAGACCCCAGAGGATCAGCCCTAAAGCATCACTCCTAGAGGATCAGCCCTAAAAGATCACCCCCAGAAGATCGCCCCAGAAGATCAGCCCCGAAGGATCACCCCCAAAGGATCGCCCCAGAGGATCAGCCGAAAAGGATCGCCCCAAAGGATCTGCCCTAAAGGATCACCCCAGAAAATCAGGCATAAAAGACCCCCAGAGGATTGGTCCAGACAACTGGCCCAAAGGATCACCAGAGGATCAGCCCTAAAGAATTTCTCCCAGAGGATCACCCCAAAGGATTGGGCCTGAAGGATCTCCCCCAGAGGATTGGCCTATTGGATCTCCATGGTCAGACCCCAGAGGACCATCCCAAAGGACGGGCCAAAGACGATCACCCCAGAAGATCACCCTTAAAGGATGGCCCCCAGAGGATCACTACCAGAGGATTGCCCTGGAGGACTGGCACTAAAGGATCACCTCAGAGGATCAGCGCAAAAGGATCTCCCAAGAAAATCACCCCAGAGGACTGGCCATAAGGGATCACCCCAGAAGATCATCCCTAAAGAACCCCAGTGGATCAGCCCCAGCAGCCTCAGAAGCCTGGACACTGTCTGTAATTCTCTTGACACTGTTTCTATTTAATAATGAAACACAGTGTGTGTGCATGTGTGTGTGTGTGTGTATGTGTGATGTGTAATGTCAGATTTACACATGTTTGCCTTTTGTGATGAAAGCACACATTTGGGGTGTTTGACAGTGGGATAGGTGGGACGTTTTGGGATGTGAAGGATGGGTGGGGAACGTGGGGGGTGGGTGGGGAGTGTTAGTGCCAAACGCTCTTCTGCCATTTCAAGTCTAGCGTTAGCATGTGTAGGTTAATGATGCTTTAGCCTCTAAACTGCAGCCGCCAATTAGCCTCCACCGTCTCAGTGAAAGGTTAGCGACTCGCAGCAGCGCAAAAGGCCAGCAGTGAAGCCGGTGCGCGTGGAACCTTTAAAAGCTGCAATTTACAAAATAAAAGCTCATTAAAGAGGAAACATTACAAACACAAAGAGCACAAACTGAACCTCACCTGAGAACTGCCAAGATCAACAGACACACACACACACACACACACACACCTCTAAAAATCCAAAACATTCCACACCTTTTGTAGCATTTCTTGTATTTAAATTCACTCTGAAAATTGATTTTCATAATAAAATCGAATCTCTCTGTTTGTGCTGCTGCTGTTCAGACTCCAGGACATTTACAATCAACTGACCGACAGAAATCTTTCAAACTTGGAATATAAATTTCCAGTTTTCCTCAGACAACAGTTTTGACAACAGTGACGTGGAACCAATGTAGAAACAGACAAACATCTGAACACAGAAGCATTTCCTAATAATTCAGTTATAATTCAGTAATAATTTTGTAATATTTGTAAAACAAATAATTAAATCAAATAATTAAATAATGTAGAAGCTTCAGAATAAAAAAAAAAGTTTTAGATCACATTAAATCTCTGATTCTGAAGCTCTGAAATTTACAGAACAGAACAACAAACACTGATCATAAAACCAACTGGCAAACTGGCAAAACTAGAGCAGGACAGTGAAGGTCACGTCTGGCCACCGGAAAGTCCTGTTGTCCTTTCTGATTAATCAATCAGTCAGACGTTTCTTCCTGAAAACATTGATTCTGAACCTCTGGGGCAGAGTCTGGAACACAGTTGAGTCTCATGAACCTCACCTACAAACACACAACCCAGCCACACACACACACACATACACTCACACCTGCTCACACACACTTTGACACACTTACACCCAATGGGGTGTTGGTGGGTAGGATACTTGCCTCTGGACCATGAGGTCATGGGTTCAAACCCAACCTTCAGTATACCACCACTGGGTTCCTGAGCAAGACCCTTAACCCCAAGTTGCTCCAGGGAGACTGCCCCCTGTAGGGAATGGAAGTCGCTTTGGATAAAGGCGTCTGCTGAATGCCGTAAATGCAAATGTAACACACTCACACCCACTCACACACACTCACACATACTTATACATACTCACACACACTCCATACCTGCTATCACACACTCACACACACACAAAAACTCACACACATTCCATACCTGCCCTCACACACACTCTCTGACTCCGGTGCGAGTGGAGCTGCAGGATGTTGGAGCCGCTGATTGATGTGTTGGTGGACTTGGGTCTAATAGGGCTTTGTTTTTTCTTCTTTCTTCTTTGACAGGAGCCCTAATCAATGGGTACACACACACATACACACATGCACACACACTCACACACACACAGTTCTAATTCTCCAGCCTCTACCTTCACCCAAAACCCAGAGGAAATTAGCGGCCTTGTGTCACTGTTTTCTGATTTTATTCTCTCTCACACTCTCTCTCTCCCTCTCTCCCTCTATTTCTCTCTCTCTTTCCATGGTGGGGCTGTGAAGAATGTGATACAGGTCCGGGAGTGGAGCAGTCTGTGTGCGTGCGTGCGTGCGTGCGTGCGTGTGTGTGTATGTGTGTGTGAGTAAATGAAATATTGATCGCTGTTCCGTGGCCTTGCCTTCACCTTGTCCCTCCACTGAGTTACTGAGTTCCACTGAGCTTCTAATAGGAATTATTACAGGGGGCGTAATTACTGCAGGGAGGGGAGGCTGTAAAGAACCTATTTACCCACCAAACACTGACCTACACTCTCTCTATATTCTCTCTTTTCTCTCTTTGTCTCTCTTCTCATTCTTTCTTTTTCTTCCCTCTCTTTCTTTCTGTCGCTCTCTTCTCTTTCTCTTACTTTTTTATCTCCATCTCTCTTTCAACTCAGTTCAACTAAATTCTGTTTGATTCATTCATTTTTCTTCTCTTTCTGTTTTATTCGTTCTCTCTTCCTTTATTCACATTCTCTCTTTTGCTTTAATCTCTCTCTTTTCTCTCTCTCTACTTCTCTCTTTCATAACTAACTCTCTCACTCTTTCTTTATTTACTATTTCTGTCCCTTTTATTTGCCCCCCCTGCCTCTTACTATAATTGTATGTTAAATGATGATGTGAAGTTTTTGAAAAGTTACACAGAGTGTGTGTTCGGGGTGGGGGGTCAGTAGACGGAATGTGTGTGTGTGTGTGTGTGTGTGTTGATGTATTTAAGTGTCGTTCGTGGAGGAAGTGGCCGTTAGTTTGTGTGATGGATCTGTGTAGCAGCATCTTAGTATGTGTGTGTGTTGTTGTGTGCAGGAGGAAAAGGTCTGAGACTCTGAAGGTCGCAGGGAAAATCTATAGCAGGCTTTGTGTGTATGTATGTATATATGCTTTTGTGTGTGTGTGTGTGTTTCTAAATTTCTGCAGCTGTAAAGTCACAGATAAAAGTCTCTGTAGCAGAAGTTCTGATTGTCCTCATAATTTAACATTCACACAGAGATTAATCAAAAATCACCATCTCCTCTTCAGCAGTGATCAGTCGCATACACACATCACAATATACACATCTCAAAGCAAACACACCTCACCACAACATACACTTCTCACAACATACACGCCTCACAACAAACACACCTCACAATATACACGCCTCACAACACACACCTCACAGCATACACAACTTACAGTATACACGCCTCACAACATACACGCCTCACACTATACACATCTGACAACATACACACCTTACAGTATACATGCCTCACAACATACACACCTCACAACATACACGCCTCAAACACATCTTACAGATCAGCGAACTCAGCCTGGTATGGAAACTGCCACACCTCCGACCGCAGAGCCCTTCAGAGGATTGTGCGGTAGCCCTCTACCAAGCCTCTATACTTCCATACTTCTATACTTATCTCTTGTGCTGTGCAGCTGGTGGCTTAGTGGTTAGGGTGTTAGCCCTGCGATCAGAAAGTTGTGGGTTCAGATCCCCAGACTGCTAGCGGCAAGATGACGCCACATTTGTGGGTGCAATGGCTGGTGGCCTGGTGCAAGAACAATAATCTGTCTCTTAATGTTTACATGATAAAAGATCTGATTGTTGACTTCAGAAAGACCCAAGCTGGCCAACTTCCGCTCAGCATCAGTGGTGCCATACATACACACATTTGCACAAGGCAATCGCTACATTTGCACGCCCCTCCCCCAGAAAACATTACACTACCCTTATCACCCCCCCGCGTTCCAGAACCCCCCATCAGTGGCCTAAATTGCACCTGGACTTAGTTCTATCATCGTTCTTGTTGAAGCATTTTTTATTTTTTCCCCTCAGCATAGTAGGCAAAATTCAGTAATTAATTCAAAAGTAGTGCATTGTGCACTTTTATTTTAAAATGTACTGCTGTAACAAAAGTGCAATAGCATTTGGTTTGCAATCGCTTTGAACAAATAAGAAGCTTTTTACACAGCTGCAGTTCAAATATTTCTGTAAATCTCAACTTAAACATTAATGTAATCAAATCAAATATAAAACCAAAGCTATTTGCCACTGTAGGGCATTCGCGTTTAATCTAGTTCGTTATAGAAAAACAAGTTTCCCTCAGAGTCCAGAGCATGGGCGCCGGAACCATTATAGCTTTATAACCATTATAATGCCCCCCCCACCCCAAAAAAAACAACCAAGACATAGAGTCTATTATTTGCCTATTTCTCATCAGTGTTACAAACTGACTGTATAAACTGAACAAGCTTCAAAGTAGCATTTTTCGACAAGGCAGCATGAATTGATACACTGAGAAATTTAATTTTCTCTGACTATGCATATTATTTGTCTATTTCTCATCATTATCAGTATAATAAACTGACTATAAGCTGTATAAACTTAAAGGGAGCTTTTTTTTCGGCAGGGTAGCATGAATCGTCAGAACACCTGCGCCTGTGGTCCCGCGATCAGAACAGTATAATAGGCACCTTCCAAGCAACAGCAAGTTAAAATTTATTTTAAAAATTCTGAACGGGTACCAGCAGAGACATTTTTCTTTTATCAGGAAGCCGCAGAAGCAGTCAGTCTGTTCAGTAGAGTGTCCCTGTTAAAGTGAGGTGAAGCAGTCGAGCACAGAAGAATTAACTTTCAAAATAAGAGTAATTTTAAAAAACTGCATTAATGCACGATAAAATAATTGTTGGCATTAATTAAACAATGCGGTAACGTGATAATAACGCTTATATATATAGATGTGTGTGTGTGTGTGTGTGTGTGTGTGTGTGTAATAAGTCTATATACAATACTGTATTGTTATAGACTCCCTGTTGTGTCCCCCTATTATATTTTATATTATAGTACTTTATATTATAGGTAAAGTATTTGTATATTCAGAGATATACATATGTTTATATATATCATTTAATTATAATTCATTAACACCCTTTTTACCCCTCATTGTTGATCTGTCTGAGTGCTGCTGTTGTGTTGTGTTGTATTTGCACGTATGGTCCAGGAGGACAAAAATTCATCTCACTGTGTACTTAATGTATATGGCTGGGATGACAATAAAATTTTACTTGACTTGACTCTACTAGTACTAGATTGTATTATAGTCCATCAAAACGAGATCGTCTGAACATTCCACCCCCCTCCAGAATCCACTTTAACCTGTGTTAACAACAGGCCTGCTGTATTTCTGTATATGGACTGTATGGATTGTTTGGAGTGAACAAATGAAGATGAAAAGCAGAGGCTTTACCTGACTCACACAGAAGAAAGACAGGGAGAAGAAAAGACACTCAGATCGTCTGGTCACTTATCACTACAGGCTGAACTATAACTCAGTCCTGACTGACCTTCCAATAGACCTCTACAGATGATACAAAACGCAGCAGCACTGGTGTGGTGAGGGGCGTGTTTTCTTATGCACTCACGAACGTCTCTCTGGACAAGAGCATCTGCCGAATGCTATAAATGTAAATGTAAGAAAGGAAGAAAAGAGAACAGACAGAGTGCTGTTAGAACAGCCCCCTCACGCCCCCAGCACCCCAACCCCGAACCACTTTGATGTTGATGCTGGAGCTCGTCCAGACTCTGCCCTCCTTAACGAGATCAAGTCCAGCACTCATGGATTCCATTACTCTCCTTTCAATCAGATTAAATCTGCATCGCCTGGGTTATGCACCGCTGCCGCCCGGCAACCGCCGACCTTGTCCGGGGAAAAACACCCGCCGATAACAGAGAGGAAAACAAGCTGGGGGTGGGGGGCAGGGCGGGAGGGCGGAATGGGAGGGGAAATCAATAAAGCAGGAGAAGAGGAGATGAAGATTGACGGGCGGGGGCGGAGCTACTCGTGATGTCTCAGGGACAGGTGATGGGAGACTGGTAGGAGTGTATGGATGGAAGACAGTGGGAGTGTGTAGCGTGGAGGTGACTCATATGTATGTTTGTGTGTGAGTGAGTGTGTGTGCGCGTGTGTGTGTCTGGAGAAAAGCTGGCTATTACACTCTGTCTCCTTTAGTGATCTCCAGAACACTGTTCAAGTGTGTGTCTCTGTGTGTGAGTAGTAGTTGGGTGTGTCTGAGTGTGTAAAGCGACCTGTTATGTCTGACATGGCAGATGTCATTTCTTTTTGAAATTCTTAATAAATAGAGCTTAAAAAGTGCAGAAACTTTTTGAATGTCCCCAGTATGTTTGTGTGTGTGTGTGGTATGTATGTGTGTGTGTGTTGGGAGGGTGTATGTGTCTATGGTCTGTGTGTGTGTGTGTGTGTGTGTGTGTGTGTGTGTGTGTAGGTGTGTGGTGAATGTATGTGTGTGAGTTTCTGTGTGTGTATGTGGGTATGGTGTTTGTGTGTGTATGTGTGCATGTGTCTGAAGTGTTGGAGGTCTGATGCTGATCAGCAGTGACAGTGATTGGATGTTAACAGTCTTCAGGTTCTGCCCACTGATGTGTTGTTCTATGGCTACACAGAGGTTGATGTTTGCAGACTAAACTTAAAAAAAAAAAAACAATGTTAAATATTTAAGCCAGTTTTGAATAAATGTCACAATATTTCAAATGATTCGAATTAATCTTGAGTGTTTGAACAGTCGTAAAGAGCGAATATATCTTGTTGAAAATGGTGCTTAAATAAATAAATACAATACA
Organism: Alestes dentex; assembly: GCA_037576975.1. Lineage (NCBI taxonomy): Eukaryota > Metazoa > Chordata > Actinopteri > Characiformes > Alestidae > Alestes > Alestes dentex. Next base: position 9,260 of record JBBIGA010171856.1, read on the forward strand.
CAACCCAAATAAATAAAGAAATAAATAAAAACAATGTACAACACAAACGAAGAAATACATACATTGCACAAATAAATAAACATAAATAAATACAATATGAAACAGAGCAACATTATATATACAGTGAAATGCACAGGATATTTACAGTTTGTTTTTCTTGATTTTTATATTAAGTAAAGGCAACATTCATTACATTTTTATGATTTGACCTTTTTAACAGAAATAGTGCAGACTCAAACCTCAGCAAACAGAATAAAAACAAATGCAAAAGCAGTTTATTTAAATAATGATGTACTTAATTATGTAATTACATGTCAGTAATTGTATTGTAAACCAACTCTATGAAAAACAAACATTTACACTTTTGTTAAAACACATAGATAGAAAGAGCACATACAAACTGATATATTGTGGTGATGAATGATGCTAAAACATACAAACCTCCCTCCACACACACACACACACACACAAACACACTCTTCCTCATCACCTCCCGCTGTCTCCCCGATGCCTCTATCCCCTGAACATACACAATTTGTTAGGAATCAATGGCGGCCTCCTTGTCTTGCTCTGTTGGAATGTTTGATTTCTCCGAAATGCCGTCCAGCCTGAGTTTGGCTCCGGGTGCAGCTGTCACTGATCCAACACTCCGGTCTACTGGAAATGAGACACAGGCAGACAGTGTTCCACTGGAGGAGAGAGACCCCCCACACACACCCTCCACCAGGCAACCTGTCGCAGGGCTTGCTCACCTCTTCTCTCTACTGACAGCACAGCTAATTATGTATCTTCCCAAATTCAGGAGCATGAGGGGCTTCCATTACAGAAGCAGGGAACACAGCAACTGTTTGTTTGTGTAATAGAAGAGAAAGAAGTTTGAGAAGGAGCTTTTAATACACTGTTCTAATAACCTGCTTCACCACAGCTGACGTTCCTGAACAGAGTGGAAGCCGAAATTCCCTTTATGCAATTAAATCCTCACAACAATGTTCCAGCATCAGTATCAGTCCTCACTAATGCACTCATGGCTGCAATCAAACCCTCACAGCAATGTTCCAACATCAGTCACTGACCTCACTAATGCTCTCATACAATCACACGCTCACAGCAATGTTCCATCATCAGTACCTGACCTTTCTAGTGCTCTCGGTCTGCAACCAAATCCTCACAACAATGTTCCAGCATCAGTATCAGTCCTCACTAATGCTCTCAGGGCAGCAATCAAATCCTCACAGCAATGTTCAAACATGAATACCTGACTTCACTAATGATCTCATACAATCAAGTCCTCACAGCAATCTTTTCAAAGGAGTAGAGGCTGTGAAGGTGGAAGGAAGAAATTCTGGTTTCAGAATAACGCTGCTGCACCGTTTAAGTCTGAGTGAGAAGGTGGTGAAGATTATCTTCAGCTCAGGGTTTTGAAGCAAGTGGAGACGTTCACAAACTCTATGTGGTACAGACACCATCCAGAGGACCCTATTTCAGCTGGATCTGCTGTTTTCATTTATTGACTCCACTGTCTCCTTCTCTGATACAGCACATCTGTCTTTCAGCATCTTACTATTCTGTGCAATAACAGACTTGGTATAGAGAACAACTCCAAACCAAACCACATTTTCAAAAAAGTTGGGACGCTTTCTAAAAAGGCATTAAAACCTAATAACTGTAATTTACTCATTTATGGCAGTTAGTAGAGGCTTTTATCCAAAGTGACTTCCATTCCCTAATTACAGGGGACAGTCTCCTTGGAGCAACTTGGGGTTAAGGGTCTTGCTCAGGACTTCAGTGGTGGTATGCTGAAGGTAGGATTTAAACCCATTACCTCTTGGTCCAGAGGCAAGTATCCTACCCACTAGGCCTCCACCACCCTCTAACTTTTCTTTAACAGGCAAAAGGACAAAGAAAAGATTTTCAGTGTTTTCACTGACAACCTTCATTGTATTTGGCAAACATGAACAAATCCAGAAACTGATGCCTGCAACACACTCCAGAACAGCTGGGACAGAGGTAGAGTAAGATTGAAAAGGTTATACAAGTAACTTTCTGGAAGGTTCCTCCATAAGCAGGTTGACTGGTATCAGGTGTGGGTGTAAAGACTGGGGATAAAAGAAGTATCCACCAAAGGCTCAGTCTTTGCAAACAAAGATGGGTCACGTTGCACTGAACTTTGTGAGAGAACTATGCATTTCTCAGCGCAAGATAGCAAAGAATTTGGGTCTGTCACCATCTACAGTTAATAACATTGTGAAAAGATTCAGGGAGTCAGGAGAAATCTCTGTAAGTAAAGGCCAAGGGCAGAAAACACTGCTGAATGAGTGTGACCTTAGAGCCCTTAAGCAGTATTGCATTAGAAACCGTCATGCTGACTGACATAGACACACAGGCTTGGGAGTACTTTTGGGAAATCACTGTTGCTTACGACAATCAGCTGCTGCATCAAGAAATGCTCACTGAAACTTAAAATTATGCCACACATCAATTTTGTGTAGAAACGGCAAAGGGTTCTCTGGTCCCAAGCTCATGTGAGATGAACTAAAAACAATAGAAATGTGTCCTGTGATCAGAAGAGTCCGCATTTAAGCTTGTTTTGGGGAAAAATAGACAACGGGGTTGACTGGCCTGACTGCAGTCCTGATCTGTCTCCTATTGAAATGCCTGCCGCAACATGAAGAGGGGAATCAGACGATGCCGACTGTTGAGCAGCTCAAGTCTTATATACAGCAAGAATGGGCAAAAGTTCCACTTGCAACAACTGGTTTCTTCAGTTCCCAAACGAATACGAAGTGTAATTAAACGAAAGCGGGATGTGACCTAGTGGTAAACTCCGTCCCAACTTTTTGGTGTGTGCTGCAGGCATCAATTTCTAAATTTGTTTATGTTTACCAAGTAGAATGAAGTTTGTCAGTATTAAACAATGAACATCTTTTCTTTGTCCTTTGCCTGTTAAATAGAAGTCCAAGCGAATCACCAAAATGAAAGCTTTTAGTTTTTATTGCATTTTTGAAAAGTGTCAACTTTTTTGGAAATGGGGTTTGTTTAAATAAACTGTTTCAGCAGTAATTTTATTTATTTATTTATAGTATTTATACCCTCCTCTCATACAGCATTTTGTGTATAAAGCATCATGTCTTTGATGACTTTAGGTTTGTATTATATTTTATATTGATGCTGTCCTTGTACCTCTGTGCGTCTGCGCAGTCGTAACATAACCAAAATGGATAAACAGAATTTAAATAATTTTCTGATAACCTATTTCACCACTGCTGACATTCCCAAGCAAACATTCTTCTAGGTCAGTGTCGGAGCACAGAGCTGCTGTTCCTCTGTCCAAAGACTGATCTGTCTCTGGTGCTGCCCTTCCCTCTGTCCCAGAGCCCGAGCTCCATCCGATCTGGATGATGTACTGACTGAGCAGAGAATGACCTGCTAAAAGACCTGCTAAAAGACTTTATCTGTGAGAGAGGGAAGCACATACACAGCAGCTCCGCTGGATTCAATTAAAGAACCAGAGCACATTTAAACAGGTGAGACTCAACACTTGCATGTATGGAAATGTAATGTTAAGGTTCATGTAATGGTAAGTTAGAAAACGGTTTAGTTTAGTTTTGTTAGTTAGTGAACATAATTAACCAAAGTTAAAGATAGATTAGAGGTGGTCCAGCCTAAAGACAGTCCCATGACTTGCCTCACTGAGAGTCAGTCTATCCAGAATAATGACTGTCATTCCAACTTAACGAGTCGAACACTTCCCTCCCTGCTCTACTAACAGCTTTGTCTTACCCTAAACACAAACACACACACACACACACACACACACACACAAACAGACACTCAGATGAACAAACAGACATTTCCCAAGTGTTATTAGCCATGCTAGGTTTGTTCACTCTTAGCACACAGCTAATTAAGAAACTTCTCTAATTAAAAGAGAAACTGTGGCAGTTCGAGGTTTTGTTCCCTGAGGAAGCCTGGAATGATTGACTGGAATATTTGAGTGTGTGATTGTGTGTGTGTGTGTGTGTGTGTGTGTGTGAGTATGTAAGTGTGTGTGTGTGCAAGAGAGAAACAGTAAACAGTCAGGTAAACAGCTGTTGTATTAATGCTTTATTTTTTATTTTTCCAACCAGTTTTAAGTTCTTTAGAGAATCTAAGAATGATCGTTAAAGCTGTGAGTCCTGGAGGTCCAATGTCCAGCAGTTACATGATTTACCTGCATAAACACACCAGATTTGGCTCACCTGTTCACCTCCAGGACAACAGTCACCTCCTGCCCTTTTTAAACCTCAGTACCTGAAAGAGGCGCCGGTGTGTCGGAAGCGCAGCACTGCTGTGACATGGTCTTTTACAAAAGTTCTTCTTTACTCAGAGGTTTCGTGTTTCCGGGTAGTGTGCTTTAGATGTCACAGGAAGCTTTGTTTCATGATCATATGTCACACAGAATGAGAGATCTCATACTTAAAATACGTATAAACTTTATGTTGTTTGACTTGTAAAAATGGGTTGTTTTTTAAAAAAGGTGTATCTTGAAATTCAAAATAATTAAGAGTATTTTTATTTTTGATCAAAAATGTGTGGTGGTGGGCAAAAGGTGTGTGTCTGAGTGTGGAGATGGGTGGAAGGCGTGTGTGTTAGTGTGGAGGTGGATTGAAGTGGTTTGTGAGTGTGGGTTGTGTGAAGGGGTGTGTGTGAGTAAGGGGGTGGATAGAAGGGGTGTGTGGGAGTGATGGGGGGCAAGAGTGTGAAACTGTAAATTAATTAATTCCTGGAACAGGATTTTCTGGCAGATTTTCAGATTTTTGTTTTTTGTTTGGCGGGGGGTTAGTTGTGTCCAAACAGTTGGTTAAATGAGAAGATTAGTCTTGCTATCGGCTGGTTCTGCTGAAAAAAGGATGTGAGACACGTGCACACATTAAGGTTTTAAATATTAGAAAAGAACAAGTGATGGAGAAACAGGAAAAATACCCTCAGGGTTCTAAGGGTCAAATGATTAATTCTGAGTGTTTATAAATGAGGACTGGAAGTCTGTAAACTGGTGTTCGGGTAGAGTCGGGTTATGGTGCGGGTGTGAGACTGTGTTAGCACCCATGTGTGCGTTTCTATGCTCAGAGGACTGATTGGACCGGTATCCAGGGCTGTAACGCATGATAGAACCTTCACTTCACAACAAATATAGAAATAAAAGCCATCATTAAACAAGATTGGGACAAAGACAGGCCATAAGGAACCTTTGGACCACTGATTTAATTAAGAGCACACTTCAGCAGCCGGGGGTGGGGTGGGGTGGGAGGGGGGGTTCTTGTGTCTGAATGAGGAGCTTTAGAAGAGTATGAGAGACGGAACGCCGTTATTCTGCTATTCTGCTGCCGAATGGAAGAGCAGCTGCTTTTCATAACGTTCGCTTTTACAATCATTGGAATCAAGGCTGCTCTTTCATCTCCACTCAATGTGCTCCTCACTGACCTTCATCTCCACACTAGGAGGACGAGCTCTCAGCCTGCCGGAGAATTTCTGACTCCAGAACAGTTTTTCAGGATGTTTGCCATGCACTTCTGAAGGAATTTGCCCTTTTGACCCTTTATTCTTTATTCCTGGAATTCCACACATGTTCCCTCTTCACCTTCTCTAAATTACCTCAAACATAATAAAACCATAGTAACGTAAACAATGGGGGCTAAGTTTACACCAAACATTTTATGTAATGTTTCAAAAACTCTGCCAACAAGGAGAAATAAATGAAAATATGAAAAATACAATATTTTGTGTCCTGCGCTGAGAGATTTCAGATTATCTGAAGGATGAGCAAAGTAGGATCATGCTGTGGTTTATGATTATGATTATGATGTATTGTGTGATGTTCTTGTATGTTGTCATTGTTTGGTTTGTTTGATGTAAATCGGGTTAAGCTGCTGCACTATGCTGCAAACAAAATGCCTGTTTTCATTTTAAAGTTGTTCTGTACAAAATAAACAAAAAAAAATGTATATATATATATATATATATGTGTGTGTGTGTGTGTGTGTGTGTGTGTGTGTACAGTACTGTGCAAAGGTCTTAAGCCCCCCCCTCATTTCTTCATATTTTGCTTCCAAATATCCAGACTTTCTTGTGTTTTTAACATCATCTTGAGGAACAGCTCTCCAGGCTTCCTGAAGAATTTTAAAGACTCTCATTTTCAATCCAGTCCCTGAACCTGACCAGTTTCACGGGAATGCTTTTGTCCTATAAGCCGTGCAGTAACCTACATCATTCAAGCATAAGAAAGCACATTTAAGTTAAGTCCTGAACCAGTGAAGAAACAGGTGCAGATGATTCCAGATGATCAGGTGGTGATCAGTATACTGGTGGTGCTGAATGCTGAATGGTTGGAACTCCTTTATCTTGTATCTTTAGCACTTTGCTGGAGCCTTATAGGGTGAATAATGGATACTGTATATATAATCACACATTTATCACGTGTGTATAATATTACAGCAGTGTGGGGGTGGGGGGGGGGTGAGAGCGAGAAAGACAGAGAGAGTGTGAGTACTTTGTATTAGAGCAGTTCATTAAAATCATTAATAGTCATGAACTGAGAGCGGAGTCCAAAAGGCTTAATGCCCTCTTTCCTCTCCATATTAATTAGACACAGACAGACTGGGGGATGGAGGGGGGAGGGATACATTACCCCTCCCTGTCCTGGTTAATATTCTGTTTAATTAAAATTGATCACATTAAGAAACTGATGTGCTTAATTAACCGGACACTTCTCTGCTACATCTAACCCCCAGACTGTAGAACACTGACAGGGTCATGCAGGGGTGGGGGTTCGCCCGACATGTGACATTTTACTTTTTATTCCCAGAGAGACACCGGATGAGGACAAGCAACATCATGTAGATTTAACTTTTATACTCAGTATCAGACTGAACATTACACATTCAGACCTGACCTGTAGATCCACGTTTACATATGTAAGTACCATTTAAACACCAGTTAAATACCAGCTAACCACCAGTTAAATACCAGCTAACCACCAGTTAAATACCAGGTAAACACCAGGTAAACAACAGTTAAACACCAGTTGAATACCATGTAACTTCTTCTTTCTCTTTCGGCTTTACCCTTCAGGGGTCGCCACAGCGAATCATCTGTCTCCATTTAGTCCTATCT